>JAECUM010004474.1:0-15042 GCA_016617855.1 Megalonaias nervosa
ACAATTCCAGAAAAATCATCGGTTGAATGACGCCATGGAAATATGGTAAATATACTGAATTTTGCACTGCTAAACACAGATAATCTATATACACCAGTGACTTCTGCGATGTGTTTAAAAGTGTTATTTTGCTGCGACCATGTTGCTTTTCCTGATGCGACTATGTACACGATATTGTTAGCTCGTCCGTGAGGAATTTTAACGAGATTAGTTTTTTGAACAATGTTAGGAATGCCACTAATGATATCGTTGAGTCTTGTGTTAATGTCAGCGAGATTAATAATAACAGTTGGTGGAGTTCCAAAAAATTCGTTAATAGATCTGTTTAAATTTCTGCGAAAATTTAGAAATGTTTGTACATGATTAATATAATCAGTTCTAAATGCGGCAATTCCATCATTGATTGTTGTTAACGAAGTCGTTATTGGAATTTCCTTATCGTCGACGTATTTTTTAGTTGCGGCGTCGAAATCTGTTTCTGGTGTTCTGAGATTACTAATACCATTATTGTTCATATTGAGAAATGCAAACATAATACCACCGCGCACTGACACGTACTTAGATTCTTGATCGTCTACGTATTTTTTCGTTGTTGCATCTGTATCTGCGGTTGGATTTCCCAGATATGTAATTTTTTTTCCTGACATAACAATGTCACCAGTAAATACATCGCCAGCTTTCTTAACATAATCATTAACTGACTTGCCCGAATCTTGTATTTTACCTTGATCGGCAAAAGTAACTATATTATTGACAGCCGCGGTGGGAATTCGTACAAGAACATCTGATAGTTGTATATTACTCGTTTTTAATCGTCCTTCTTTATCTTGGAAAATAACAACTTCATTTTGATCAACACTTGTGATATTTAATAAATTAGTAATTTCATTTTTGAGCTGATCAAGAGTTGCGTATTTAGATAAGTCACCTTGCTGAGCAGTTGTTGAATCTCCTACTAATGTTCCAAATTTTGAGTAAAAACTCATTATTTATTTACTACTTGATAAAATTATATACCATAAAATTGTATAATGGCAAAATCGTCCATATTAAACTTTGATACAGAGCAGTTGGTGAAACATAAACATAACAATGAACTTCCAGATTGTCATTATCTTATAGTTGGTAGAACTGGATCGGGCAAAACAAATTTGCTTATGAATTTACTTTTAGGAGATAATTTTAACTACGATCGCGTTTATATTTACACAATTAATCCGCAGCAAGATAAGTACGAGCTACTTAACAATTATAATGACAAACTTCGTGACGACCTTGAATCTGGCGAAGATTTCTTTATTATCAAACAACCGGAAGACCTTGTTCCAGTTAATCAACTCGATTCGTCCGAACACAAAATAGTTGTTTTTGATGATATTCCGCTAAACAACGAGGAAATGAATAAAATCAGATCGTATTTTTCACTGTCGCGAAATAAGAAATGTAATTCTATTTATCTTGCCCAAGGATATTATAATGTCGACAGATTTATTAGGCGAAATACTGGTTGTTTTATATTATTTCCTGGCCTTGACAATATTGACGTTAGAAATATCGCGAACGAACAATGCGGCGACGTAACAAAAGATAAATTTATTGAACTGTACCGTCAAGCAACGGCAAATAGACATGATTTCTTTTTGTTCGATAAGTTAACGAATGATAAGAGTAAAATGTTTCGATGTTGTATTGAAAAATATCTACAATAATTTTTATAGAAAATAGTATATAATTAATGGAAAAACAAGCAAAGTACAGAAAACATATAGAAAATCTAAAAAAACTTGCGCAGTCTCAGGCAAAATTTAAACAGCTAGTACAGCAAGCTCGACGTGGCCAAGTTACTGCAGCAGAAACAGCAGCTGAAGTTCTCAAACCAGTTACTGAGGCTTTACTTGGAAAACAACCTGAAGGTAAGCCACTATCAGAAGAAGAAGCTAAAAAAATACAAGAAAAAGGTTTACTCGGACTAGTTAAAGAACAACAAGAAACAGCTGCTGGAAGAATTATTGAAAGATCTGATGCAGAGAGAAAAAGATTAGTTGAGACACTTACAGCACATATAGTTAATCCTGCTGCAAGACAAATTGAAATAGATCGGCTGATAAATAATCCGCTAGAACTTGAACGAAGATTAGCAACTGCAACAGTAGTTGGACCGATTGAAAGAAGGTTAGAACAAGAAGAACTTAGAAGAAAGAAAATGTTAGAACAAGAAGAAGAACGAAGAAGAGAGAAAGAAGAAGAAAAGGCTGAAATAGAGGCATGGAGAAAAGAACATGGATTAGATGTTCAGGAGAGAGAACTATTTGAATTTAATTTAGAAAATGTAAATGGCCGAATAGGAGATAATGAGTATAAAAATTTTGATGAAAAATATGACTTTAAAGGTGTGAGAGTACGAGATGTTGTAAAAGATGATTACAAATCCAAAGAGAAAATTAAAAAGCCAGAAGAAATAAAAGAAGAAAGTAAGATACATATTGACGATGTAAAACTGGAAAATAAAAACTACATAAGCAGCATTAAAGAATATCAATATTGGATTATTGCTGATCTTTATATCAAAGTTATTAGTAGAATAAAAGAAAACCTATACGAATATATTAACAATAATTTAAGTACTGAAGCAAAATATCTAGATAAAAAACGTATGAATGCTAATAAAATTGTCTCAAAGGATATGAAACCTATTGAAAGACAAATTGAATTAAGTCGATTGGTTGATGATGATAAAGAATTAAATAGAAGGTTAGCTGAACAAAAAACAGGAACTGGAGTCAGAATATTCGCATCAGTTACTGAAATGATCGGCAGATTAATGCTACTGATATCATCAAAAGAAGCAGGAAATGTTGGTGCTGAAATCGACAATTAAATCATTTACATACTGATAATTTGAGATCGAGAAATTTATTAACATCTGACGAATACGATACTTTGCACCGCGACTTAATCGCGGCGACTTAATTTTATAAAAATATAATAATAAATGTCAGCGACGCTATTACTCGACTCTAGTCAATCTGATAAAGGTAGCGCAAACTTTTCAGTAAAGTATATTCCGCCAATAGAACTAGATCGTGAAAAACAATATGAAATTGGATTAATTTCATGTACTTGTTGGAATGCTATGGCAAACATTAAGACTGGTATCAATGATGAGTTTGAATTTAAAAGATTAGATAATCTTGATAATCCTTGGATTCCAGTTAAAATTGCACAAGGAGCCTATAACATAACTGATCTAAATAAAACGATGAATGAACTCATAGTAAAAAATAGAGGAGTAGCGGATGAATTTGAGTTGTCACCAAATTATAATACGTTGCGAACTAGAATAAAATTAACAAATATGGCAATTAATTTATCATCACCAAAAAGTATTGCACCACTGATAGGTTTTACATATAGAGGTTATGGTAGTTTTCCTAGAGAAACTCGTACGTTTGACGGCAAACTTCCAGTAAATATAACTGAAGTTAACACGATATTGGTAAATTGTTCGATCGCATCTGGTTCTTATTCAGCCAAAGGCAGCAAAGGTCAAACTATATACAGTTTCTCGCCAGAAGTTCCACCAGGTTCTCTCATGCAAATCAATCCTCGTCATATTATTTATTATCCGTTAAATGTTGAAAATCAAATAACAGAAGTAAATATGCAATTGACTGACCAATCTGGAAAACAGTTGGATTTTAATAACGAAGTCGTTACTTATCACGTGCACCTACGCGTTGCGTAGGCGAACAACAGTAAACATATTTTTTGAAAGATTTGACAACAAAATTATACAACCTCAGATATAATGAAGCAGAAAAAAGTTTACAGAAGAAAAATAGTAGGAGGATTTTTCGGAAATATATTTACTAAAATTGTTGAAAATATTCCAGGATTACTCGTAAAGTTGCGCCAATTGCACTTGACGCGGGTAAAGCTTTTGCAACTGGAGCTGCATCTGCTGCTGGAACTGCTGTGGGACAAAAAATATCTGATAAAATAAAAGGCGAACCTAAGGCGCATGCCGCAATCAAGCAAGTTATTTCAGAAATCGCACCAACAAAAGAAACCCAACGCGCGATGATAACAACAACAAAAAAACTTTTATCACCAAAAGGCGAGCAGATTATACAAAATTTAATATCTAAAGTTACAACGCCGCAATAATTTTATATAACCTAATAAAAAAAAAAATGTCTGTGAAAAATTATCTCGATTTTGCAGAAACTTATGACACAGACAACACAGTAACAGAATTTGAGTATGTTGAATATCTTGATGAAAATTCTAACGAACCTAATAAAACTGGCGTTAGAACATTTAACACACGAGATGAGGACGTATTTCTACTGCCTCACAAGGCAATGTTGGAAGTTCGTGGCCAGATTCTGACAACAGCTGTTCCACCTGTCGCAATTGCAGCTGACTTAGAAGTAGCTCTTATAAATAATGGTTGGTGTTTATTTAGAAGAGCTCGATATCAGCTGGCTAATCAAACTGTAGAAGATATATCAAGTCACTTACAAGTTGCAAGTACAGTCTTAAACATTATTTCGTTTTCCGATGATTATTCCAAATCAACTGCAACTAATATAATGTGGTTTAAAGATACTGGAATTGGTACAGCAGGATCTGGAGAATTTATTTTAATAAGAGCATTAGCTGCCGGAGCTAATGCCGCTGCAGATGCTGCAATTGTGAGAGATTTTCTTATTGCTAATGCTGTCAATTTTGGTATAGCTGCACCAGCTGCAGCCGCTAATGCAGACGATACAAGAGTCTCACTTACTGCTGCTTGCAATAATCTTGGTATAACTGCACCAGGTGCAGCCGCTGATGGTACTGCAATGTTAACTTTGATTAATAATTTAGTTAATAATAACCCAACATTTAACGTAAGAAATAGACGTTATAATGAAGGTCATGTTAAGAGAAAGGCACTTGCAGCAGTATCACGTCAAATTACAATGATGCTGCCGTTAAGTACAATATTTGGCTTTTGCAGAGACTATAATAAAGTATTTCGTGGAGTTAAACATACGCTTATTTTAGATCGAGCAGAACAAAATGATTGCTTGTTCAGATCTGGTGGGGTTGATGTGCAATTTGTCATAAACAAACTTGCGCTGTGGATGCCACGAATAACTCCGTCAGTCACTAAAGCATTAGAATTAGATAGTATGCTGGAAAGACGCACGAATAAAATTCATTTTCAGCAACATAAAATATATCAAACAGCAGTTCCAAATACCACCGACTACACATGGCGAGTTACAACAACATCGAGTGAACAGCTACCGCGTCAGTTATTCGTTGTATACCAGCAACAAGCTCGACGTGGAAGCCAACTACAAAATAATGGAGTATTTGATAACGCTAATGTCAGACGAATATATGCTAGAATAAATTCAAAACAATATCCAGAGCGAGCGATCGAATGCAATTTTGCAGATGACGCTAATAAAAACATTACTAGACCTTACATGAACCTGCTCGACTCAATGCAAAAACATCAAGATACTGGAGATGGGACTAAGATATCAATAGAGGAATTTCGTACACTTTATCCGATATTTTACTTTGATGTTAGTAAACATAGCGAGCGAGCTGTGGACAGCACAGCTGATATTGAAATCACTTGGACGCTCGGAGCCGATCCAGCAATGCCGTTAAACGTATATGCGTTAGTGTTAAGCGACAGATCTGTTACAATCGACTCCATTGGAGGTAAAATGACAATACAAGTTTAATCTGTAATCGTTGTATAAGATGACAAAATATATTATAAAAGAAATACATTTAACTGATGGCCAAGTTAAAAAATTAGCAACTGCTGTTGCGAAGCGGAGGCCGGTTTCATTGAAGGTCAACCCGAGTGTTTTGGGGACTTTAACAAAATTATTGCTAACCAAAAATCAAGCAAATAAATACGATCGCAAAAAACCTTTCGTTTTAAATTTAAGCGCTGCACAAATAACTGCTATGTCAAAACACGGCGGTTTCTTCGGTCCGGTACTATCAGTAATAGCCAAAACATTACTGCCTAAAATTTTGCCAGTACTTGGTACATTAGGGCTAGCAGCAGCGTCAGGAGCAGTATCTGGCGCATCAGAAAAGGCAGTTAAAGGTAGTGGAATAAAGAAAATTTTTGTCTAAAGATTAAATATAATGCCTAAACGAAAGACGACGCGAAAAAAGACAACGACGAAAAGAAAAACGACGACGAAAAAAAGACACAAGGTGGATTTCTTCCAATAGCCCCATTACTGGCAGGATTGGCGGGAAGTCTACTGCCGGGTCTGTTAGGGTCTGTTAGGACGAGGACTAATGCTGCCAGGAACAAGGAGATAAAGTCGCCGGCTCCGTTAAGTAATTTTGATATACTTGATGAACTTAAAAAAGTAAAAAATTTCCACGGAGTTTATTCCAAAGATGAGCTTGCGGCGATTGCATCGTCGCTGGGTTCTTGTGTGATAAATATACAAGATTTTAATGACGGATCTGGTACACATTGGGCAGCTGTTTTTGATAACAATTATTTCGACTCGTTCGGAATTCCACCAAGTGACGCGGTAAAAAGATATATGAGTAAAAACAAAATAATAAATTATTCTTCTAATCAGATTCAACCAGTTGGAACTTCCGCTTTGGATATTATTGCATAATGTTCATTAAACAGATGACCAAAAATCCAGATTTTTTAAAGTTTATTTTGCAGTTTGATAAACAACCCTCTCACGCTAATGACAAGATCGCGATTAATTTTGTATAAACTCCTTGATATAACAATGTCAACATATTGTCTCAAGTGTAAAACTAAAACAGAAAATAAAGACGAAAAAACGGAAAAACGAAGAATAATAGAATAATGCTGAAAAGTATTTGCGCAATTTGTGGAAAAAGAAAAAGTATGTTTTTGCCAGCAACAAAGTCCGGGGCGGGTTGTCCTGACGTTATTTTAGTAGACGACTAAATAAATAATGACGTGCAACTGCGATGCAGATAGAGATTTATGTCTCGAGCAAAATAAAATTGTTACATATTGCCAGAAATGCGATAACAGAGAAATAATTGGAACGGGTATAGATATACATAAATTAATTGGCAAACTGCCGAAACCGAAAGGCGGATGGACATTGCCAGGCCATAAATATACCGGCCCGTGGAATCCGCTTGATGAGCAACTTGACGAAAATGATAATCCGCTGCCAGGACAGGAGCCTTACAATCAGGTTGACGCAATAGCGATGCGTCACGATATCTGCTACAGAGATATTGAGCAACCTAGTGGCGAAACAAAACACAGCTGCGACAAAGTAATGTTAGACGAACTTCGCGAAATGAAACTAGTAAATATGCGAGAGCGTGTTGACCGAAGGCTGGTACAGGGTATTATTGGAGCAAAATATAAACTCGGACTCGGAAGAGACTTATATGATGACCCAGCGACAACGTCGCTTGCAGTCGAACTACATAGACCTAAAAAAAAAGTTTCCGCGACGCAAGGTTGTAGCAAATGCCGTTGATGACATTTGGGCGATAGATTTAGTTGATATGTCAAATCTAGCTCAATTTAACGTTGACGCTGATGGCGCTCCAAAGAAATACTTGTTTAATGTTGTCGATGTTTTCAGTAAATATGCATTTAGTGTACCGGTTTCGGATAAAACAGGGACCTCAATGATTGACGCGCTAAAGCACATAATAACTACTACAGAAAGAAAGCCGAACAGAATCTGGACCGATCACGGAGCAGAGTTTTTTAACAAAAAGTTCGAGCAGTTTTTGGAACAAAATAACATTAAAAAATACGTTACTGGAAATGAGGGGAAAAGTGTCATTGTCGAGCGATTTAATCGCACACTAAACGAAAAAATTCATAAGTATTTGACAGCTAAAAACACGAATAAATATATTGACAATTTACAGAAAATTGTTGACGAATATAATAACACGAAACATCGAACCACTAGAATGTCACCAAACGACGCGATTGCAAATCCAATACTAGCTAATGAAAACATGTACCGAAGACATAAATTTAAAGTTGGCGATAAAGTTAGAATTTCATTGACGAAAAAAACGTTTGAAAAGGGATTTACTCCGAACTGGAGCGAAGAAGTATTTGTTGTTGATAAAGTACTTTTAACAATACCAGTTACATACACGTTAAAAGATTTGCTAGGAGAACCTATAACTGGCAGTTTTTACGAACAAGAACTTCAGAAAACAGAACAAGATGTATTTGTTATTGAAAAAGTTATCAAAAAGCGCGGCAACAAAAGTTTAGTTAAATGGCGCGGATATAGCGATAAATTTAATAGTTGGGTACCAACTAAGTCGATTGCATCGACTGAATAATATTATTATAAATTTGCTCGTATTTTATTAGTACTGACCTACATTTTACTGGTTTACATAAAGAAATTTAGTGTAATTTTTTCGCATCATCGACTGGCATTAAATTAAATATTTTTTAGCAAAAATAAAATCGTATTTTATGTTTCTTTGTTGTCCCGGTACTTTTACGTTTAGAAAGGGCCTTATAAGTTGCCAAAATATTTGATGCTCGGCAACGCTAAAATTAAATTTTAATATTTTTTTGGCAATGTGGTACTTAATATCAGTTGTTGGTCTACTTAAATGTTTCTTGCTAACAACAACATCATCTTCGTCATCGTCATAGTTATGCAAAATGTCTTTTTCAGTATAACCAGCAAATCTGTCGTCGGCGATATTTTTTAATGTGACATTAGGAACTGAAACAAACTCTTCCAAGTAAAGTTGAGCCAGTCTCTCGATTAAGCTCATTATTATAATAATCTTTTTATCTAATTAATAGATAATATGGAAATAAAATATCATTGTAGAGTTAATATACTAAACAAAAAAGAATTAGCAGAAGCAGTTCGCAATTGCTTGCTGGAATATAATTTTTATTTCATTGACGTTATGATAACATTGGGCGAATCTGATAAATTTTTGTTAACAGCGGCGGATAAAATAAAACTTGATACAAATAAAATAATGACGTTACGATTAAATCGCGATGACATAATGGAATTTGGTCATAATTGTCTTTCTCGTAATGATATAGAAAATATTATTAATTATCGTATTTAAAACTAAACTGATCAAATGTCAGCGTAGACGTCGCTGATCTTGCTCTTCCATCGGCGACATCTTTTATTCTTTGAGGATGAATTTTATGATATTTTCCAGCAGCTGTTATTGATTTAAATTTCATTTCCTCAGACGTTTCAAGATTTATTGAAATTATTTGTTTAGCAGGATATTTAAAATTCTTACCGCCACCAATTCCTCTTCTAGTATTTTCTTTTGACGTGACCAAATCTAAATTTTCCAAACGATTATCGGTTTTAATTTTATTAATATGATCGATAACTAGACCATTAGGTATTATTCCGTTAAAAACTTCATAAACAAAACGATGAGCTTTATAACCAATAAAATCTGTTTTAATTCCTCTAACACTCATAAGTAAATATCCATCTTTATCTAAGTTTCCTAATACTTTTTTAGTTTTTCTATGTATAATAGTTCCCTTATCATTTGCTTCGTATAGGTCAAAGATTGGATGGGGTTGATATTCGTTTTGTAATCCTAAATTTTCGATATTATCATCAGCAATTGCACCATTTGCTCGATATACTCGTTGTCCTTCTGGAATATCTCCGACAAATAAAGTATAAATAAAATCTTTTCTAAACATTTCGATTCTTTCTGCACCATTTACTGAAATTAACATCCCAGCAGGAGTTGGTACGCCAATAGCTCTTTCGGTTGCTATGTTGATAACAGAACCTAATGCATTTCCAGCATATAAGTTGTATTTCGGATGTACATGATACGTTTCTTGCTCTTTCGCTGTCAGTGGTATATATCTCAAGATTTCTGTCATTATATATATATACAAACTTTTTTTATATCTCTACTTAAAAAAATTAAAAAATTTCAATTAAATAAACAATATTACTATATATATAATGCTGAAATTGCGAGACATTGCTAAAAAGAGCATTATCAAATCCGAAAAAAATTGCTTCAGCATTCTCAGGCTATGATAACAGCTACAAACTCGACGATCAGACCATATTAGCTAATTTTTGCTCTACAAATTTATATCATCTTTTACAACCCGTTATAGCTCGAGAGCTTGCGGCTCATAAAAGCATCAAACTCATAGTCCAGTATCATATGATTTTATAAAAGTTACACGCAGTTGAAAATATACTTGACGTAATTTTTGAAACAAAAAGTTTTGACAGCGAAATCTCGGAGCCCTATTTAACAGCTAAATCGAGGAAGATATTAACTGGAACAAACATTGCCATGGTCGCCAATGAAATACATCAAGAAATAAACAAACAATTAGAAGAATTTACTTCGTCAGGGTCAGGATGGAAATTCGAAATGATAAAAGCAGTTTTATTTCACACAGCAAAATATAACGTACTTCGCGGTAATTTGTACGTCGATCTTCCTCAAAAAATTAAAAACAAAAAGTGCTGTATAAATGTCAAAAACAACGATGACAAATGTTTCCAGTGGTCTATTCTTTCCGCGATGTTTCCCAAAGAACAAAATTCCGATCGCGTCAACAAGTATTTTCCGCACAAGAACGAACTAAATTTTGATGGCATCAACTTTCCAGTAGCAGAAAATCATATACCAAAGTTCGAAAAACAAAACGGTATCTCAGTAAATGTTTTCGGACTAGACGAGAAGGAAAACTTTTACCCTAGATATATCTCAGAAAATGCTTCGCAAAAGACAATAAATTTATTATTTTTTCAGGGACATTATTGTTGGATAAAAAACTTTAACGGATTAGTTGGTGGACAGTACAGTAAAAACAAAAACAAGAAATACTTCTGTTACAGATGTCTACACGGATTTACTAACAATGAAAGACTGCAAGAGCATCTCAAATACTGCGTCAACGTTAAAAAATAACTATGCCTAGCGAAAAGGAAAAAATATTAAAATTTAAAAATTATAATCATAAACTAAGTACTCCTTTTGTTATTTACGCCGATTTCGAATGTCTACTCGTTCCCGTGGCTGGAGCAGAAAATAATCCGAACAAATCACGTACCAGAAAAATACAGCAGCATATTCCTTGTGGTGTAGCTTATAAAGTAGTTTGTTGCGCCAGCGATAAATTTTCATCTCCGATAAGGTTATATAGAGGTGAAAATCCTGCCGTGTGGTTACTAAAAATTTAATAGACGAAGTTAATACAATTTCTAACAGATTACTTAGAACAGCTCCGATCAGAATAAAGTCTAAACAACAACTCGATTTTGATGAGGCAGTAATTGTCATATTTGTGAACAGTTGCTGTGGGATTCCAAGGTGCGAGATCACTATCATTTGACCGGCCAATATCGCGGAGCAGCTCATAACAGTTGCAATTTGAAATTTCATGCTCCAGATTTTATTCCCGTAGTTTTACATAACTTTCGTGGCTATGACAGTCACATCATTGTAGAAGCTTTTGGTGATGAAAACATTAAAGCTAAACTAAAATTGAATAACGTGATAAAATGTATTCCAAATAATTTTCAAAAGTATATGTCGGTGATCCTCGGCAAATTACGCTTTATCGACAGCATGCAATTTATGGCAGCATCATTAGACGAGCTCGTTAAAGGCTGCAGTAATTTCAATAATCTGCGAAGCTGCTTCGGTGAAAACTATGTCAATCTGACAAAAAAAGGTATCTTTCCTTACGAATATCTCGACGATTGGAGCAGATTTAATGAAACTTCTCTACCTGACAAAGATAAATTTTACTCGCAGCTCAAAAATGAAAACATCAGCGACGACGAGTATAAATATGCACAAGATATGTGGAATAAATTTGCTTGTAAAACATTTGGCGATTATCACGATTTATATCTAAAAACTGATGTATTATTGCTAGCAGATGTTTTCGAGAATTTTCGTCAGGTTAGTCATGCAAATTATGGATTAGACCCCTGTTGGTATTATTCTGCTCCGGGGCTGTCTTGGGACGCTCTACTAAAAACTAGCAAAATAGAATTAGATCTCTTAACAGATGTCGATATGTTTAACTTTATTGAAAAAGACATCAGAGGCGGAATTAGCGTTATAACAAAAAAAATATGCAGCGGCTAATAATAAATATTTGAAAAGCTATGATAAAAATCATCCGTCGAGTTACGTTATTTATTTAGATTGTGTGAATTTGTATGGGTGGGCCATGTCACAGTCAATGCCTTGCGGTGGGTTTTATTGGATAACTTCAAACCAATTTCTTAAAGAAACTGAAAAAAATCTTCCGAAAGATATTTCATACTTTGTTGAAGTTGATCTAGACTATCCCAGTTCGTTACACGATCTACATAACGACTATCCGTTTTGTGCAAAGTCGATGACGATTGATTATAGTTTATTATCGCCTGAACAACGAGCAATGACAACGGCAAAAAGTTCTATCGTTAACAAGCTAGTTCCAAATTTGTTAGATAAAAGAAATTACGTCATGCATTACAAAAATCTAAAGCAAGCAGTAGATGCTGGACTAATTCTGAGAAAAGTCCATCGCGTGTTAAAGTTTAATCAGTCGCGGTGGATGGCGGATTATATTTACCTAAATACGAAACGTCGTGCCGTAGCTAAAACCGAATTTGAGAAAAACTTTTTCAAGTTAATGAACAACTCAGTGTTTGGTAAGACTATGGAAAATATACGCAGGAGAGTTTCGATTGAAATTGTTAATGATATCAATCGCAGAAATAAATTAGTTAGCGACGATGGTTTTGTTAGTATGAAAATATTTAATGAAAATCTTGCCGCAATACAACGACGAAAGACAAATTTAAAGTTAAATAAGCCAATCTATGTTGGTGCAGCTGTACTTGATATATCAAAGTGGCTGATGTACGATTTTCATTATAATTTTACCAAACAAATGTGGCCAGATTCGGAGTTGCTATTTACTGATACTGACTCTCTAGTATATGATATAAATTGTGAAAATGTCTATCAGGATATTTACGATAATAAAGATTTGTTCGATTTATCAGATTATCCAACTTGTAGTGGATTTCATGATAATTCTAACAAGAAAGTTATTGGAAAAATGAAAGATGAGTTTATGTTTGTACCTGTGAGAGAGTTTGTTGGACTAAGAAGCAAAATGTATGCTGTCATATTAGATGACAATAAACTGACCAAGAAAGCTAAAGGCATCCCTCGCGGATATGTGAAAAAGATGATGCATTTTGAGGATTTCAAAGCGGCTCTTAACAATAGCGTCAGTTTTATTAAAACCAATGTAATTAGGACTAATTATCATAAGCTTGAAACGAATACAATTATAAAACGTGGACTAAGTAATTTCGATGATAAAAGGTATTGCAAAGACGGACTTAATACTCTCGCGCTTGGACATTATTTAAGTAATATTGTCTAAGCATCAGAAATAATGTTTGAAAATTTAACATTAGCCGATGGAGTTAATAGCAAAATAAAAAAAAATAATGGTCAATAACCAACAGTTGTCATTTGAATTTAATGATGAAGTTTCAGGTATTTGTTTTAGTAAATTTGATAGAATAAAACTTTCTCTTATTAGAACAGACGATAGCAAGTATTTTCCGTATCTCGAAAATCTGCGAGACGAGCTTGCACAAAAATATGAAAATTTACACGACCCAATAAGCCAAGGTCAGTACACAAAAATTAATATCGACCTGGACAGGTCAAAAGTTTTTGCAAAAGGTAGCAAATATCTTCTAAGCAAATTAGCAATGAAAGAGCTATTCGAAAGTCGCCGTAAGGTATCTGGCAGAATTAAGTTTCTGTTATATAATTACGAAAACATGTTATACTTAATAGCAAATGTGGACATACTTTCCATAGGATTAGAAATATAGTTTTTAAAAAAGGGAGATAATAACACTAGGGTTTAGTTTAAAATCATTCACGAGTTGTCGAACATAAAATATATACTTGTACGTATTTCTTAGTGAAATGTAAATATGACAGCATTTTTAAGACTTACAAATTCTGGTGCAGTTCTGTATTTGTTAAAATAACTAGAAATTTCCTTTACGTAAATAATAATACTGTAGATTTTCTCCCTAATGCCAACCGTATATGACTTGATAAAATGCCAACATTACCAGATCTGGTTATATGTATCATGCGAGGGTATATTTTAGTCTGTGCAGTTTTGTTATTAATTAATTAGTGAAACAAACAAGAAAATCTATGATCTGCATAATGCTATTACATATTTTTTGTCTGTAGTTTACTTCCACTTGCAAGAACGCATATGTGGTATTCACTTTCCATACGAATTATTTGATTTCTTCTATGCAGTTCGCTCCAAACTGACAAAATAATAATACTGTATTCTTTGTTTACATAACATCTACTTACAGGTTTCACAGAGTGCATAACAGGCAATCAATATTTTATTGTCTAGTGACTGGCTGTAGTTATTAGGTCTGTTATTGATTATTCCATGGTAACGGCGAACAGAGAATTCTGTTGCCTATATGTTAAGAAATCGGCTATACAGTATTATTCGTGTTATGCAGAATTATATATTTCTATATTTTTTGGAAATTGGAAAAATAAAATGTGGTTTTTGTTAAGAAAATCGAACACTGTAGTTTTAGGACTACTGTGCTTTTGGTAACCATATGATAACTATTTTATCTTAAACACGTAAATGCGTCCGATAGCTCAATTGATAACGTGCTGAAACGCTCATCCTGGGGGTCGTGGTTCGAGACTAGTGAAAGACATATATGTCTGCGGGGGCGATTTTAAGCCAAGATTTATAATCTATTGGGGGCTCCAGCCCCCCCTCCGTCTTCAGAGTACACCAATCCACTACGTCAACACGTGGTGGATTCACTTTTGTGAATCACCCATTGGTTGATCATTGGGGGTTGGTGTACTCTGAAGACGGCATTTCATCATATCATCATTATCATCATATCATCTCAACAAAAATATACAGCGGGGGGCGATATGAGG
>JAECUM010004475.1:0-69853 GCA_016617855.1 Megalonaias nervosa
AGGCTTCTTTCAATATGCTAAAGTTCACCCCTCGACTGGTGCGATAATTAAGAGTCAATCCTTTCACTTTACACTCCGTGTGCACATCTCCTTGATTGTTCCGGTATTCGTAGCCGTAATTTTTGGGACCGCCACTTGCAAAACTGAGAATCTTGTGGTCGGGATGCTCGTCCGTCCAGGCTCCTAAGCGGTCTCCTTCGATGACAGGGTGAGGTTGACCCAGGCGATCAATGTAGATGCAACTGTCCGTGTCAAAATACAGCACACGATCTCCTAATAGTTCTAAAGCTTCGTACAGTTTTAAGCGAGCATGCGCTGTCACGTAGGCCGCAATGATGACATTTCCAAATTCGTCGGCTTCTACAAAGTCCAGTTCTTCTTCGTAATTGATTAAGAGCAAGTCCTCACGAACGGCGTCCACGTGTTTCATGTATTTGGTTTTGTCGTGAATCATCTGCAAGTATCGGAAAGGTTCTGTCAAATACTCCGTCTTGGGTAAACACGGTCGTTGTGCCATTTTGCCCCACAAACAATTCAGCATCGCTTTGGCAAACGATCGCCTTCCTTCGTTTTTCTCGATGTGGTCTAAAGTGATGCCTTCCTGCTTCCAGTATTTCTCTTTGAACTTTGTTTGGTCTTCGGGAGTGTGACACCAGGAAGGGTATCCGCTAGCTTCTTGTTTCAGTTTCAAAAGGCATTCACGTAGTCTGCAAAAATGCCTTTTTGAGAATCGTCGCCCTTGTGGTATTTTTCTGTCTTGGGAAAGTGGTAAATTTCGTACACTTCTAACAGTTGGTATCCCAAGTCCAGAGCTTTAAACAATTCCACGCTGACCCACGTTCCGTCAAGGCTCGTTCTTCCTGAGTGTGCTGACAAGGGTGGTCTTGGTTGCACGTTTCAGCACAAGTACGACACAAGGGAAACATCAGTTTTCCTTGGCAATGATGTGGTAAAACGGGATGGTACAAGTACGTGGGAGGCAAGACTTTACACTTGATCAATCCTTCGTATTGTCGAATATTGTCCACGTCAATGTGTTCCGTCAGCAATTGTGGGTGCCCTGCGGGAAAGTGGCAATATTTGCACACGTACGGATACAGAGAACACACGTCCAAGTATTTGATTTCTTCTCCTTTCTCCTCGTCGACTTGGTACAGCAAACAGGTGGCATTCGTGCGTCCTCCGTACAAACTGTCCCGCGGGTTCAGAGGGTCCACCAGCTTGTAACTTTCCACGATGCGCTTAAACTCGGGATCGGTTTTCAATCGCTGATCGTACTCGTGTTCCTACATTTCCACTACTTGGTATCCTTGCTCTTCTAACTTCAAGCGTCGCTGACAAGTGGCCTGGTACAAGTCTTCCATGGTCCGTTGTAAAAACTGGTTTTGAGTGTCACGTTGAGGGTAGCAGATGGGACATCCGTGAAATAAGCACCCGTTAAACTCGTACACGATCTTGGGGTTTTCTAAGTCCCAGCCGTCTACCGAATACCTTCCGATGGTCTTTTCGCCTCCTCCGTTGCGAGCATGTTGGATCCATTTGTCTTCCTTCTCACACAAGTAATGTAACCAACGTAGGGCTTTGACCGAGTATTGACGTTTGACAAAAGTGGTCGTTTGAGGACTGATGACAGCTAGGGTGTTTTCGGGCATGAATCGTTGACGATACACTAAGGAACACGCTTTGGCAATGGTACAAGCTTCTTTCAAAGGATCGATCCCTCCGTGTTCCATGAACAGTTCTCGAAATTTTCCACAGCGGCGACGTAAAATGTCTACGTCGGAACGACAATATTTTAACATTTCTTCTTGAAAGTCAAAAGGGTCCGAAGCGTGAGTCTGGTACCATGCGTAGAAAGCTTCTCGTTGTTCGGTACGCATGTTATCCGGGTCGTAGTAGTGAGCCTCAGACAAATGGGGTAGAACAGCGTGTTGATTGGCTTCGGTATTGAAAAGTGTGGAAAATAGCCTTTGGCCATTTCTGTCATGCCAAACGTTTTAGGCATGCGGCTCAAAGGCATAGCCAAGTAACTCATTGAATCTTTAAACTGTACTTGTCCCACTTGCATGGAAATGATTTTGACTCCGTTCAAAGTGACTTTCGGACGTTCGGTACTTTGTTCCGTATAGTATCTCAACAGAAATTTTCCATCGTATCCCGAGAAATTGTGAGCCATCACCGTGGCATGGCGATGACAATCTCCGTAACGTTCGATATCTTCTTGGCTCCACGTCTCGTCGATAGGGTTTAAGATCCATTGGGCAAAATCGGCCAGTGTGTTCGATCCCCGAAAGATTTTTTTTTTTTCTTCAGGAATCTTGCTGCAGTAAGGGCAATGAGTCAAGATAGGCTCTTGGATGCACTTCTCGCACGCTCGGTGAGCCACGCAGAAATTAGGAATGTGAATGCCAGTCTCTTGCATGCATTCGAAGTCGAAAAAGATGAAATTCCCTTTCTTCTTCTGGTCATTCTCTTCTTCTTCTTCATGTTTGGAATGGTATTTTTGAATGTAGCATTGGTGTTCCAAGTCCACGGTTTGGCGACAAATGTGACATCGCTTCTTTCCTGAACAGACGTGCGCCTTGGCATTGTTGGTACGTATGCCTTGTCCACAAGGAGGGCACAATCTCAAGAGCTGACAAGCACATTTCTGCTGTGAACCTTGCGTCTTTAGGTGTTGTTGGTAACAGGCAGGACTGACAAACGTGCGCTGACAAACAGAGCAATGCACTCGTTCTTGTCCTTCGTCCAGACAGGGTTCAGAAGCTAAACATCATGAGCATTTCGATCCACAATGCTTGTGTTGCTCTCGATTGTTATAGCCATAGTCACATTTCTCACAGTAATAACTGTATGACAGGAATCCAGTGATACTGGTAATGGCATCAAAATGTTCATCGTGATGATAGACGTGAATGTATTTTCCGTCTTTAAAATCTTGACCTCGAAACAGCAGAGGTCCGCGCACTTCTTGAGGGTGAACTTTCAAGGTGTAACGTGGAGCCAAGACGTCTTGCAACTTTTGCATTTCAGGAATGCCACAGGGTGTGTCTTTAGCTAACCCCGCTTGCTGTAACAGGAGTTCTGCTTCTTTTCGTTGTTTGGCTCAGTCCGATTGTTGAATAGTTTTCCAGGCTCTTTTCCATTCTACCGTATCGTTCTTGTCGGCATACGTTTGTCCCACCACGATGGCACGGGCTAAACACATCTTGTCTTTTGAATTGTTAATTTGGACGAGACTACGCTTGAGGTTACGCAAGTTGTCTACCAACATCAACTTTTTTTTACCTGTCCCTTGGGGAAGAGACACGTGGGTCATGTACGGTGTCGCTTTTCCGTCCGTGATGTGAAATTTGTCGTTGGATTGTTGTACGTGTTGAATCTTGTCCATGATTTTGGAAGGTGTCAATTCTGTTGGACTGCTAAGCTCGATCCAAACGGGAGACTTCAAATTGTCGTGATGAATAGAAAGTCTCAAGCGATCGTCTTCTTTGGCTCGACATTGCCGTTTTAGTGTGGTTAACAAAGAATCCCACACATCGGTGATGAACCCTTCTGCTTTTTCCAAGGGTACGTCAGACTTGAAATCTTTAAATTTCACTGCGTACGTGTAGGCCGTGGTTCTAAATTTTCTGGAAGAGCGTTTGTCCGTCTCCCGAATATGGTAGTACTTTTCAGGGTTTACGAGTGGTAATGGACTTTGATTTGGTGTAGACTCTTTAGGCTTCGATTCTGGTTCACTCATCTCATCTTCAAAATCGCTGGCATGAATTTGTACCAAGACTTCAGCTACTGTGCGAGGCGATAAATCACGTTTCTGCCTCTTACTTTCTTCTTCTTCTTTCTTTTCGAAATGATGCGATCGTTTCATCTTGACGGCAAAAAGTCAAATGACTACCTGTGAAACACCATGAACCCCTATATATCTATGTCAGACCAGGGCATATATAAGGGGCTAGTGACTCCCCTCTCAGTATTCATTTCGCTCTCAAGCTGACCAGCACAATGGAAGAACCCACACAGATCGAACTTCTGATTAGAGCATTGCGAGGTGTGATAAGAAAGTTTTCTTCAGACAAGCAGACGGACTACTCTCCTTCCTTTCGAGATAAAAGTCAAGATACTTGCTATATCTGTCAAAAGAAAGGGCATTGGGCTACAGAATGTCCAGACCGTCAAAGAAACAAGGCCAGTGTCAAAAGAAACAAAAGTCAAGATACCTGTTATCATTGTCAAGAGAAAGGACATTGGTCTTCAGAGTGCCCTAAGAAACAACAGGAGCAGGAGAAGGAGGAAGAAGAAACAGAGGTAGCCTTGACAAAAGAAGAAACCAGACACGTTCAGAAAGAGAAGACAGAAAAGAAAAGAAGACGAGAAAAATGTGAGGAAGAAGAAGACGAAGAAGAGGAAAAAAGTGTAAAAGTGAAGAAATTGAAAAAACAGAGAGTGAAAGAAAAAAGACACAGAAGAAATCTATGAACTTTTTTAAAAGAGTTGTGTTGTGTTATGTTGTGATATTAAATTGTAAAAAATTTGTAACAGAATAGACCAAACTGAAAAAAACGTAAGTGTCTCTTGGTTTTCATTATTTAGAAATAATAAGGACCTACACTCATACACTCACAACACGTACATCATAGGGTTAAAGAAGGGATTTTGAGTTTTAATTGATTTTTGGCAAAATGAATAGTCACTCTTTTCGAGAGTATTGGGTAGCCCTGAAAAGGACTGTTGAGTGTTTGTTTTTTTCCTTAGAACAAACTCAGGAACGAGAATCAATTCGCTTTAACTGTCTTAAGCCTTTGCCACGGCCAAGGCCTACTTGTGAACTTGCTCCTGTCAATGATTTAGTAGATATCACTAGGGGTGGTATCTGTGGTGTAGTCACAGGGTTAGGTTGTTTGGCTCGGGAAGGTCTTTTTCTCTTGGGTCGTAATAAAGAAGTCTGATACATTTGTTTCAGACTTCTTAACTCGGCCAAAATGTCCAAGAGTACCGTGACCGTTTGACTTTCGCTGTTCTCCTTCTCTCCTAGACTTTGTTTCTTCTCTACTGTTTCTTCTTCTTCCTGTTGTTTCCTTCTTGCCTCTTCTTCTTCTTCTCGCTGTTTCTGTTCAAGAAGAAATGCTTGCTCTGCTTCTTTCTGCTGCTGTAAAAATTTCGCCAATTCTTCTCTCTGTCTTTGTTTAAAATCGTCGACACGTGGTAATGAAGGAGAAAGTGGCGAAGGTACTGGTACCGGAACAAATTCTTGGGAAGAAGATAAAAAATCCACTAAATCCCAGTTGAAGTCAACCTCTTCGGGAAGTAGCACTGTGTTCACTTTGGTAGCTGCTGCTGTACCATTACTTCTCGTCTCCACAGCCGGTGCACCCCAATTCATTGTCTTCTTAGGTTCCGTCATGTTTCACAAAACACTACCGCATCGATTCACTGCGCACAGACGCTGGTGTGCCTATATAGGAAATGTGACGTCACAGGTAGCTCTCTTCGGATTGGAAGACAGACTCCGCGAAGTGACTGAATTTTGTAACGCGTGTTGGGATTGGTGAACCATTTCAATCCGTTTCGATCCGGTCTTTCACTATAAATAAACGCGGTTCACTTCATTCCCTTCACCTGTTCTCGTCACAGAGAAGATGTTGATCGACGTAGAATCCTCTACTTTGGTATCCTCAATGCTGTTCCGTACAGACTTACCCATGTATGTGAAAACAAAATGGACAGTCATCCGGATCACCGGTGCCACTCTTTGGAAAAGAAGATGTTATGTGGAAAGACAAGGCTGTCTTAAGCGGACTCTCATCTACGGACCAGAAGTGAGACACAGCTTAAGACAAACTTTGAGAAATTTGAGGAAGATAAGAAGACCTATGCGATGTCCTGTATGTTAACGGAATAGTGTTAACATCACATAACAAAAAACGGCCCTTTTCAGGGCCACTTCCAATGCCTCGAAAAGATCTTAATTTTCATTTGGTCTCCCCCTAAACGAATATATATATATATATATATAAAACCCTTCCTCTACTAAAAAAAGAAACATGCCACCTGTCGCTTATCGCTCTACAAACCCCCCAGTCTCCTAGTCACCGCTCTACAAAAATTTCCATTGACGCTATACAGGCCCAGGGTGTTCTAGTCCCTCTACTCCATTTTCCATTGACGCTATACAGGCCCAGGGTGTTCTAGTCCCTCTACCTCATTTTCCATTGACGCTATACAGGCCCAGGGTGTTGACCTACTTTCTTGACGCTATACTGGCCCAGGGGGGGTCTGTAATGCTAATTCCCATTGACGCTACGGTAACCCACTATACTACTTTCCAGCTTCTGTCCACTGACCTTTATTTCTGCACTGATGACATTGGTGTTGTTTGTCATTGGCTTGGTTTTTTCGGCGCCGATCTCCATACCGTATGCTCTGGAGGTTGTGTCGAGGCGCCAAGTCAGCCAGTTCTTTTTTATCTCCTGCTAAACCATCAATATCATCTGCGAAGCGAAGGTTGGTGATTGTTCTTCCTCCGATGCTGACAGTGCCCTTGTGGTCTTGCGGGGCATCCTCCATGATCCAATCCAGGAAAATGTTGAAGAGTATAGGTGACAGTATACATCCCTGTCTGACTCCAACTGCTGTTCGAAACCAATCTCCTCTGCTGCCATTGATGAGAATAGCACTGGTGGCTTTGTCATAGAGGTGCTCAACAACCTGCACCACATTTGAGCTGATGTTGTACTTTCTCATAGTTGCCCATAAGGCTGCATTCCATACTCTATCAAAGGCCTTTTTGAAATCTATAAAGATGTGGTATAGATTCTGCTGATGCTGAAGGTATTTCTCGCAAAGGAGTGTGAGATTGAAGAGTTGTTCTGTGGGGCCCCTTCCTGCTCGGAAGCCTGCCTACTCTTCAGAAATAATTTTCTCTACTTGAGGCTTTAGTCTGTTGAGAATTATCTTCAGCATGGCTTTGCTGGGTTGACTGATCAAACTAATGGTTCTTTAGTTTTGGCATAGCTGTTGGTTTCCTTTCTTGGGGAGCACAATGACCAAGGATTGAGTCCATGTGGTAGGCCATTCTCCTGTCTGCCATATTTTGTTGAAGATTGTTGTCATGACTGTGACTATCTCTTCTCCTCCTGCTTGAATGAGCTCTGCTGGTATGTTGTCAATGCCGGCTGACTTTCCTTTATTTAGTGACCTAACTGCAATTTCTACTTCTTCACGAAGAATTGCGTTGTCATCAATTTCTTTTGCCTGAGGGCAATTTAGTACTGCTGGATCTCCTTGGGCCTTATGATTGTACAATTCCGAGCAGTATTCTGTCCATCGCTTGAGGATCTCTGATCTTCTGTGAGGCATTTTCTTGATTTGTCTTGGATGGTGGTAGTTTTCCCTTGTTTATGGGTTATGATATATTTCACCAGTTGATATGCCATTTTGCTGTCATTTCTACTCAGACTGTCTTCGATTTTGCAGCATTGTCTTTCTATCGAGGATTCCTTTGCCTTTTTCATTCTTTTCCTTCTTTTCCTGTTATTGTTGTTTATCTCTCTGTATTTTCTAGCTCCTTCGTGATCTCTTTTTCCCTGTTTCAGTTCTCTTCTTTTGTCGCATAGTTCAAGGACATCTACTGTGATCCAAGGTTTCTTTGTTCGACGATATTTGCCAATGATTTCGCTAGCTGTGCTAGTGACAGCTGTGTTGAATGTGGTTGTTAAGAACTCTAGGTTGGTGTCGTGGCTGCCCAGGTTATCAAAGGTGCAAATTTACCACCTATCATTGCTTGGAAGGCTTCTGCGTCTTTTGGATCTTTACATTTTTCAAGGTCAAATCTGATTCTTGGTTGGTTAGGCTTTTTGGTCATTTTCAGGTGGAGGCGAAACGTTGTCATTAATAAATCATGGTCACTTCCAATATCTGCTCCTGGGAAACTTCGTGTTCTGGCGATATTCAGTCCTGTGCAGAATCATTTTATCACCAAGGTGTAGTCAGTCTGGTTGTCCATCTGGATTGTGCCAAGTCCATCTTCTAAATGCTTTGTGAGGGCCGAATGTGTTGGCTAGCACAAGATTGTTGTAGATTGTTGTAAATGTGAACTTGATAATGTTTTTATTTATCTGCATACATCTAAATGCATGAATAGAACTAATTCTTCATACAATGGATTCCCCGTGTGCAAAAGGATTTTTTTTTTTTTAAATCTTAATATGGGACGTCTTATCTGTAAAGAGGACTTCCCAGTATACAAAAAGGGACCTGAAATAACATATTTTTTTTTTTAATTTAGCAATTAACAAGCAAATCCGTTCATAAAATGTGATTTCCCCGTGTGCAAAGTGACTATTTATGTTAATATTACTTGTACATTTTGGTTGCCACAAAGATTTCCCAGTGTGCAAAAAGGACCCCACTATTGTTTTAAAAAATATATAATAAATGACCTGATTAAACCTTTGTTGTTTTATTTTTTGCTTATTAGATACGCAACAGGCTATAAATATTCTTCACTAAACACATGCCTTTTTTTCTATAATAATTTACATTAAAAATATATTCAACGTAGGAAATGTCAAGATATTTGGAATGTATAAATACTGCTGCCTTTATTTTATTGTTTTTTTTCTGTTGTTTTTTTTTTTTGGAAGGGGCGGGGTGGTTGTTTTTGTTTTTTAACTTACAGTTTGGATTTATTATGTTCTTATAAATCCGACTAGGTAAAATCCAAATTAATTCGCTCTAAAAGACTTTCGGCCAAAACGGCATCTTGACTGACGATACTTAATTAACAAACCCTTAACAATTCCCGTTTATCTAGTCTCTGTAATGCAACAGTTTTGGTCATAAAAAAAATATGTTATACAAGCTTTTAAAAATGTTCCTTAGAGTAATAAGCATTGATGCCCTATAATAGTTTTCTGCTTTAAACCGTAAACTAAAAACATGGAATTTTTTTTTTTTTTTGAATAAATAAAAAGTCCTTTTGGCAGTCGTGAATCCTCTTTTTGTATATTCGGTATGCAGTGAACAACACTTTTGGTTTAATCCAAGTTTATTTACACATTTAATGTTAAATTTTCACAAACGTTATTTTTTGTTATTATCGGTTTTACAAACAAATTAGAACGACTTTTATAAACAAAGACAAAAGTCCTTTAAACATTAAGGAACGGTCCATTTTCGCATACTCAGTCTACGCTGAACAACACTTTTATTAAATCAAAGTTTATACGCATACCTTTTGGATAAAGATATTTCGTATGATAAACATTTATCCGCATTATCCTTTAACATTTACCTGTTTTAAGCACGAAAGGGTTTTATAGATACATAAGGAATCCTTTTTGCTGTCCTTTTTGCTTTCTCTTGCTTTCTCAGCATGTACTTGACAACAATTTTGGTCAAATCAAAGTTTGTCTGCATATTATTTGTTTTAAATTTAGATTGATAAACATTTATAAACATTGTTTTTTTTTTTTGTTTTTTTTTAAGTCATATGCTTTAAATTTAAAAACAACAAACAACTCTGAACAGCTTTCATAACCAAATAAAATGTGCTTTTGACCCCAAAAATCCTTTATGTAATAATAAGTCCTTTTGTCATTTTATACGCCATACCGAAAAAATATACTTCAATGCGGACAAAAATGTTTGCGTGTTATTTCAGTACGGAAAATAATTGCAGTAGATGTATCTGTGTATACTTGTAGCTATGATATATATATATATATATATATATATATATATATATATATATATATATATATATATATATATATATATATATATATATATATATATATATATATATATTCTTTTATGTTTACAATGTTTTTACTTTATATCTCTATTTTAAATTAGATGTATGGACTATGTAGTTTGAAATAAAGAATTCTTATCTTATCTTATCTTATCTTATCTTATAAGTTTACACAATAATAAAATTTAACTTTTGCAGCAATTGTGAAGGTGTATAAGATGTGATCTCTCATTTTTGCCACATTATTTCACCACATGATCAATACTTATTACCATGTAACTGATTTGATAATAAAAATACATTGCAGTATACTACTTTGTTATTAGCTTTATGCGCATGATCTTAGCATTCAATCACCAACAAAATATACAATTTATTATTAATTTATTGAGTAATTGATCAACTATCGGAGACAAGAACGGCTACAAGAGTTACTTCCCTTACATTATTGTGTCACGTGATGAATTGGAGATCTTAAACGCAGGACGGGTGTTTAGAATTGTAAGTTCGACGTGAAGCAAGACGTTATATTTGTGATTATGTGTATTTTAGCTTAATTTCTAAAAGCAAGTTATGTGTAGTGTTAGGTAATTTAAATGATGTTAGTGAGGTTTTTCACATGGAAGCTGTATCTAATCTTGTCATTCTCATTTTTTACAGCCATCTTGATAAAGGTGACATGACATATATAGACTCAGTAACAATTAGGTCTACTTCCTGAATGCTGGTAAGTGAACCAATGAACCTGATGGTGATCATTTTTATTAAACTTTGTTTACTAGTTTGAAACGCGTAATTAATAAACCCTTCTAGTAAGACATTAACCATTGAATAAATTCTCTGCCTTTTCTAAATTTTGTTTACATGATACCTGGCCAATATAGAACGACAGTATTTGGGGACCAGACATTTAATATTCGTTGTTGGTAGGGACTTTAGAACTGCCATATTTTTGGGCTTGTATATCTACCTTAAGATATTTTTTCTTATAATTTCTCCAAATCAACTCAAGAATAGTTATTTCTTCTAAGTATTTGGAGCCTCAGAATTGTTGAAAGGTTTTAGGTCATCCCCTTTCTTATGCATCTTTCCCTCAAAATAAAAAAAGATTGCCCTGATACCAACCTTTTGAGATGATTTCTCATTCAGTTGATGTGAACACAGCTTCTTATCTTTCAAGAGGGGCCCCAGGTGGCCAAATGGTCTAAAGCACTCTGCTTTACCAATCACTGTCATCTGACCTGTCCATGTGGGTATGAGTCTCAGGCTCTGCCAGTGTGGTTGTGTGAGAAAGCTGCCACTAGCTTCCTTTGGGTCAGTGGTTCTTACCTGTTTTTTTTTTTTCTGAGTTCTTCCTCTACCAGTTTTATAAATGGCCACCATGGATAGCCTACCTTGCGCAGAAAAAATGGCTTTAAATCCAAAACAACAACAACAATCTGTCATGAAATCATCAAATTAAGACCTTATTTTCAAGTACTGAATATATAATTTACATAAATAATGTTATTCAGATATAATTAAAATAGATTCTCTTAAATATTTCAACCCACTTTGGACTGGAAAGTTCCACTCGTATTTAAAATCGGTGGCTGCGGAATGGGCCAGATACTATCTTTAGATGAAATCTATGTGGAGGATGAGTGTGATTTTAAGCAGTCAGTATCATTTACTTTGTAGGATGAGTACGGTTGTAATATTTACTAAGATTTGTAAATGTGTACATGTTATATAATAATCAAAATGTTCTCATCCTGATCTATGTGTTAGGTTTATTGATTGCTAATTGTATATAAGGTATTGTTAATGTGCATGCTGTATCACGCTCTGTATGTTTTACCTTGTACATACACATGATCAGATTCTGACAGGAGTTGGTTTTGAAGATAATCGTCTTCATTGAATCTATCTGACTGTTTAGGTCAGACATCCCTAGGATTTTGCTAGGGTTGCACAATTACTGGTACCTTGTACTGGGCAAGGATGGGAAAAATAAGGACTGGTACAAGGCCAGATTTGATTAGTATATTGTAATCAGCCAATCTCATCAACATGGTTTATCAGTTACCATTAGACTAGAGAGATATGTTGAACACAATACTTTTGAAAACGAAAATGAAGTTGACACATTTCTGACCTTTACAGGAGCTGCATTGACAAGCAACATCACATGTAAAACTATAACAACTGCAGTTCAGGGTACAAAGTAAGTGGTTAAAGATTTGCACGCACCACATAAGATGTTTTGTTGTAGGTGCTTGGTGCAAGTGAAAGCATTAAACTACAGCATGACATGTACATGTTGGTAACATGTCAAGATGGTCATGTAAATAAAAATGTGGCAAAATCCAAAACAAGAATTTATTTTGAACAAGAAGAAGTAAAAGCAAAAATGTTATACAAATGAAATAACTACATAACAAAGAAATATTTCAGTATTCAAGCACTTGTGTCGCAACTTTGGCAAAGAATATTGGTGAGTGTTTTCAAGTCCAAGAGTCACTGTTTAGTGTCAATGCTGATGAATGACCATCAAGTCTTGAATAATTGAAAAATGTAATTTATTTCCCTAAAATACAAAGTGGAAGCATTAAAAATAACTTGCAGTATGGTCCTAAATGGTCAGTCAGTTCCAAAAGTTTCATGTACAGTAATACCAGTTTATCATAGTGTTCTCTAGACCAAGGTAATTTTGTCAACAAAAACAGATGTTGAGATAAATGTTGGGGTGGATGCTGAAAATATTTCTCATATAAGTGAAATTTGTAAGATGTGACCTGTTGTCAGTGAGTAGGATTTACACTGAGAGACAGTGGAAATTTTGATTATATAAAGGCATCTGAAATACACTTATGTATTGACAGCTTGCATTTGTGTAGTGCAGTCATTAATGCATTAAGTACTATACAGGTATATGAAAACTCCATGAATATGAGTATAGGTCACATGTTAGAAAATTCATGTATTAGTCACATGTCATTGGAAAACATAAATAACACAATATAAGAAAAAAGTGGTTGTCCTTGTTTCATCAATATCTCATTGTCAACGAACATGGCACTAAACAATGCAATATGATATTCATTGTTGCCAGTAGAAAGTGGATGTATAGTTGTTGTTTGCATGCTACATGTATATGAAAACTCCATGAATATGAGTATAGGTCAGTTGTTGTTTGCATGCTACATGTATATATACTTAAGTTGGCCTAGATTTTTGTCTCCCAGAGAAAGTTGTCATCTTGCAGAGGCTATCAAAGGGATGTGGCTATTCTTAGGGAAATGAAAACAAACAAATTTAACAAATATTCTTGTGAGATGTCCCACCTTCAATAAACTTGATGGCTCGATGTCTATTGTTACAAAAGATTGGAAATTTATTTTGCATTTCACATTGCCATTGGCGGATTGCAAACTTTTTTCCTGCAAAAAGGAAACTTTTATGGCCCAGATAAACATGTTCCAATCACTTTGTAAAATGCATCAATCAGTCAGATTCTATTGCTTTTATTCGAGTCCGTTGCTGACTTCCTTGATAAAAGGTGCTTTGTTTTTATTGAAGATGGTAGCCAGCTTGCTTTGATGAAGGGTGTACATGTTAGTGAAGACATTGTGAGAGTCCAATTTTGGAGGACCAAACAAATGCCAGTTTGTTATCCTGGTGGAAAAATGAAGTAATTGTAGAACAAAGTATGGGTTGGAACTGGTCGCCTGTCGACATAAACAGTTTTAAAAAAAAGGATTTGTTGAGTCTGAAACCTAGGGCTTAAGTCAATGTAAACAACTACTTTTATCTTGACATCAGTATAAGCATGACAAATTTGGTAGTGCAAACAGACTACGGGCCTAGGACATTGCAATTTCGGCTTGTTGCTATAAGTGCGTAGGACTGTCATCCAAGTGAGTTCCAAAGGTATTCCAGATGATAGTCTGTATTGTAATGATCTATCAACAATACAGAAAAATCACTGTGTTATAATCCCCAAATGCCTTTAAATGAATTTACAGAAATTCCTTACAGCTAATATATATTCAGATTGTCTTTCCTCTCAATATAACTCTTCCAAGACTGATAGTACTACTCAGAATACCTAATACAGTGAAACAATTCTGTTAGATAGAATTTCAAAACACATGAGAGAGACTGCAATATGAGGCTTAAATGTAAAGAGATGCTGCCAGGTTCATGAGTTCATTGCAGCAACAACTGCTGGCCATGCAACTTCTCAAAACCATTGGAGGAAAGGGCATGCAAATTATCTACAGTTCCTGCAGTTTGCTGTACCCTATACATGCCTTTTTAAAAAACAAAAATTCAAAATAAAGGTTTGTCAAATTAAGTCTTGGTCATCCATTTTTGCATGTGAACTCAGTTAAGCTGTACTAAGGTGGATTTAGTGTTTGAATACAAGCATCTATAAGACTGAGATCAGCTGTAGATTTTTGTTGCTTGGTTCCTGACCCTGTGTAGCTACTGCCTGTTATGTGATTTAATTGTCTCCCTGGAGGAGTATAACAATCTGATCCACTGATCAGTTATACCAGAAATTTATTGAGTGTAACAAGCAGCAAGTTTATGAATGTTGAAAAGGAAGATAACTGATTTCTTTAGGGTAAGATCATCTGCTACGGTCAAATAATACGGAGCATGAGGAAATCTCTCATGTTCCGGTGTGAACTGAGGATATCACACAAACTGATGGCACAGAAATAGATGTCACCTGGTCTGCAGAGCACATGGAAGGGGAACGAGAGGTTGAGAAAAAGAGAAATAAGGAACTGAAATTCCAAGACAAGTGGTTGAGAACCTACAACTGGTTAAGGTAAAAATGAAATAAAGGGGTGTTCTGTGTCAAGAATATAAAAAAGGTAATCCATTTACTAATGAAAACAGTTGCGCAAGTTTTTGAATATCAATTTTGACTATGGCATATGGAATCGGTAGATCATATTAAAGCACTTGGGGAAAGTGTGATGCAGAAAGAATTCCAGTCAACAGCAGTAATTGCAGTTTCAAATATGGTGAGAAAAAGTGATTCCATCATTTGTGCCATGTGAACAGCATATTACATTGCATATGAGAGCCTGTCAGATGCAAAATATTCTAGTTTGTTTGAGTTGCAGAAATTGAATGGATGTGAAGCATTACAGTCCTTAAGATAGGGGATACTGCACACTATGAATCTTGAGGCGAAGAATTCATTGAGATTTTTGCAGATTTAATCACAGCAAAATCTAGCTAGGTGGAGTCTAGTATTTATCAGTGTTACGATTGATCAATGCACTGACATTTCTGTCAATAAGAAAGTTTGTTGTGTATGCAGAAGTGGTTAGTGATGATTTAAATGCACAAACTCTTTCCTTGGAAACTTGCATGTAAATGAAATACTTGTGACTACAATGTTCCCTTCAGTGAGCTGGATAAATGTTTGAGGAAAAGAAGTGTCTCTTTCAGTAAAATTTTAGAGTTTGGTAAAGATGTAGCCTCCATTATGACTAGCACAAAAATTGGTTGCAACTAAGTTCAAAGAAAAGAATCCATATCTTGTGTCAGTACCAGTGGCATACTAAGGGTAAATGGTGCCCGGGGTGACAATGAAGGCCCAAAGGGGTTTTGGTGCCCCAAGATCTCTGGTGCCTATTGTTTTGGTGCCCCAAGACCTCTGGAGTCAAGGGCAATAGGTTAAATCCATGTTCTTCAAAGGTTGCAGAAGGGGTGACTTACCTAAATGAAACTTTTCAAGATATTTTGAAGGAAATTGTTCAGGTATTTTATGAAATCATCTTCAAGGACAACTGAACTGAAACAAATTCAAATGTATCAAAGAAGTACATGATATGCTATGAGTTTGTTGCTATGCTTTATTTTCTGATGGCATCTGTCAGCATAACATTGCAGAAGCAGGTTCTGAATGTATCTGCCATGAAACCTGTTTTGGATGGGCTCTGTACTGCTGTCCAGAGGGCTAAAAAAGGGAAAAGCCATAATCAGACTCTTTTTTTAAATGAACTTAAGATCGAACATGGTGGTAAATGTGTTAAGCTTGGAACAGAAGAAATTGAAATGGAACAGGACCAGAAGGATGCAAGCAAAGAAATTAATTAGGCCAAGAAAGCTTTAATGACACTATTGTAGCTCAGATGAAAAGAAGGTTTTTAGCAAAACACACAACATTAACCACAAGCTGTGCAGCTTTTGGCACTAAAAAAAGTTGGTTATTTCTTGCTAAAGAAAGAGGTTGCTGATTGTGACCTAACTGAAATGGACTCACTGATACAATATTTTGGAGAGGACAAGAAAATTTATAATGTAACCAGTACAGCTCCAATTCATTGGTGCTGCAATCTTGATTGAATACAGCCATGCAAAAAATGTGATCTTACAACATAAATATCCTAGGTGCAATATGATTGAGTTATGGAAAATTATGTTAGAATATCATGCAGACAAGTTCCATAATTTGTTTATACTTTATTGTTTGTCTCTTTCAAAGAAGTGATATAAAGACATTACATGCTTGTCTTAAATTAGATATGCATATTCCTTATAATAATGTTGTCACCCATCAGCTGCCATCCAGCATTGTCCCCCATCTCCCATTTCCCAGCTGGAAGTAGTCGAAGAGAACCTCTCACTCTTAAAACAATTCCTGGCAGCATCTCGGTAAATGAATCACCTTGGTATTGCAAAATCACTTTATCCGTAAACATATCAGATGTTCTATCAGAGACTAATAATAAATTAGGTCAGTTTGGACCTTCACTAGAACTCGTGTCTTTGTGAGATCATGTGATGTGTACTTGTACTTATAGTATGACTTAAACGTGGAACTTTATAAATGAATCGGCACACTGTATGCATAACACATCTTACAGTGTGAACTTAACTATCATAGGTTGTCAACTAAATGACCCTTACATAACTATTATTGTGAAATAATATACAGAATATAGTTATACATAGTACTTGGAATAACTAATCAAATAATTGCAAGTTTTGTAAACTGCAGAAAGATATAAGAATAGTCTCTGTTGAAGGTTTTGCATGAAGAATGAAAGTTTATCTGGCCATGCCCTCTAGAGGGTCATTTTCATCTGCTGAAATTTATTTTTCAGTTCAGCTTGATTGCAGGTTTTACCTGCCCAGCTGCCGTTGTCCTTTGTTGTGCTAAATAGTTGGCAGCTCATCATGTAATATAGCCACTCTTTCTGGAAACTGAAACAAATATTCAGCACATTATTATTTGCAATGATGTCTATGTCACATTTAGGAAAATGTGTTATGAGACTATCAGTGAGATTTGGAATAAATTCTGTTCTCCTTTGCTCTTCAGGATGGATATTAACTTGAGCATGGTTAGTTATACTGATATCCCTGTATTTCCCATCATTTTGTTATTGCAGCTCTGAACTGGCCTTATGATGAACCAAGATTGGATCCTAGATTGCCTAGTTCAAGAATTGTCAAACGAACCACTTGTTTTTCGATAACCAAGTTGACAGACTTCTTTTGAAAACTAGATTAGTCAGTTAATAACTGCCAGAATGTCACCTTGCATGTTTGTGATTGCAATGAAAGAAAACCATTGTACTTTTTGCAGTGGTGTTGTCCTGTCACTGGGCTTCTATTTTTCAGGTTTGAGAACAACTGCAGGTCATATTTCTCTTGGAGATTCAGCAGCTCCTCCAAGAGGCAGCCATCTCACAGAATCTGGAAAAACTTAACAAAATGTACCTTACTCAGAATGTTATACAGTTCCTTTAAGCACTAGTTTCTTGTTGCCATATTCTTTAGACTTTGTTGGCTGTGTTTTTGTAATCTGCAGTTCTTAGCTCTATTGGTCATATACCAGAAGAGCAGATGTAATGGTCTGTTTTCCTTCATCTGATGTCTGTCATGAGTTTGTCTTTTAGTTTGTTATTGCTACTTTCCAAGACTGTATGGAGGATTGAATTGAATTGAATTGAAACTTGACCCATTCATCCCATAGTCTAGTTGGTTGTAAAGGAAAATAGAGTTGCTAGGACATCCATTATGGACTCCTCATTGACCATCTTGAAAACCTTGTTTTATGTACTTCTCCTAAATGGATGGAGATATCAGCATTGGGATTTCACTAAAAGACATTTTGTGATGTTTGGTTGGTCCTAAATGAAAATGGTGCTGATTTGATATCCAATATGGCCACAGCAGTGGCCATCTTGAAAATCTTGCTAATGCTCCTCCTCCTGATGCGACTGCTCTGGTGTCCTAGTGGTTAGAGCATTTGCCCTGGATGCAGGAGGTCGTGGCTTCGATCCCAGGCCGAGTCATACCAAAGACTTATAAAAATGGTACTAACAGCTGCCTTGAAGCTCAGCATTAAGAGGTTAGTGTTAGGACTGGTCGGCCTGGTGTCAGGATAATGTGACTGGGTGGGACATCATGCTACATGTCTGTGGCATGATTCCCCAGTGCTAGACATCACTATAAACTGCCACACTTCAGACATCATAGTAATATGACTGAAAAATTGTTAAAGCTACGTTAAAAATCCAAATCACACACACACACATCCTCCCGATGGATGGTCATATCATCATGAGGTTTTCACTAAAACCTCCTGATGGATGGTCATATTATCATGAGGTTTTCACTAAAACCTCTTGATGGATGGTCATACCATCATGAGGTTTTCGCTAAAACATTTCTTATGATGTCTAGTTGGTCCTTAATGAAAATGGCATTGATCTGACATCCAGCATAGTCACCACATCATGTTATTGCTTCTCCTGGATGGCTGGTCATACCATCACAAGGTTTTCACTAAAATATTTCTTATGATGTCTAGCTGGTCCCAAATGAAAATATTACTATCAAATGTCCACTATGGCTACCGCAGTGGCCATCTTGATAATCTTGTTATCACTATTTTTCTCCTAAATGAATGGTCATATCAGCATTAAGTTTTCACTAAAAGACTTCACATAATATCTTGTTGGTTCTGAAAGAAATTTCATGATGCTGCTCTGACATTGAATATGACAACCATGTTGGTCATCTTGAAAATCTTGCTATTAGTAATCGTCATGGATGGATGGTCATATCATCACAAGGTTTTTACTGAAACACTACTTAATTATGTTGCCTAGTTCGTCCTGAATAGTGCCTTTCAAATGTCCATTATGGTTACTTCTCTTAAATGGATGGCTGTATCAGCATGGGATTTTCACTAAACAACATCTTATGATGCAAGGTTTTTAATACAAATTATGCCAGTCTTATAGCCAATCAATATGGCTGCCACAGTGGCCAAATTTAATATCTTTTTACTACAGCTTTATCTGAACAGGAAGTGATATTGATGTGGGGTTTTAGCCAGAAGACTTTGTGTTCATGTTTTTTGTTAATTATGAGTTTTAGAATTGTGTCAATGCCATAGCTGCCTGCGCATACCATACTCAACATGAATCAATGTTGAGGGACAGTTTATATAGTAAATAAATACCCAACACGATAAATACTGTACACCAAAACGTATGTTTGTGGCATTTGCAGCTCATGCTGATGACCTGTTACATGTCTAGGCTTTTACAAAAAGTAACAAGAAAAGAATGAAGACAACAAGCTTTGTAAAATTTAACAAATAATTTATTTTCCTGGAAAATCAAGGTAAAAATGAAAAAAAGAACTCATGGTTTTATGAATCAAATCCAAAATTAATCCAAGAATTAAAAAATAGAAGTCCTATTATTGAAAAGTCCTAAATGAATCGGAGATCGAGTCCTGATGAAATTCAAAATGGAAGGTGATGACGTCTGTTGTGGTCAGCGTCATACTGATGTGTCAGGTTTTTTGTTGAATCACAGAAAATAATATTCCAGTTTGGAATTCCGTATAATTTTTGATAAATGTCGTTGTCCAAGAATTTTGTAAGGAACACGTATATTTCCAGGGAAAAGAATCACTTGTATTCCATAAAATAGAATTTCAACTCAAACTGGTTGCAACAAGACACTTTTAAGTGTCAAAGGTTTAGAGCCTGAACTGGCTAATTCTTACGATAACATGAGTTATACGACTAACTAAAATGCAAAACAGATGCCCGGATGGGGATCGAGAGTTCATCTTTCCAGAACAACATAGAAGCTTTTTACATGCCTAACATCGCATACTCCCAGTATGGCCTTAACTGAAATCAGTGGTTCTTACTCAGGGAATAAATATAAAAAAGTGTTTAAAAAAGTTGTTTACCAGAACTCTTACTGGTTCTGAATCAAGGTCAGCAAATAGATGCAGTGTTTCTACTACTGGTTGTTTATCAGTAAAATAAAAAATTCAGGTCAAACAGAACTGAACTGAATTTCTTAAATAATGTCAAATCCAGTATACAAAGTTATCATTACAATAACATGTAATGGAATAAAAAGAAAATTAAAACTAACAAACAAATAATTAAATTACATATACATAACAGACCAAACAGGTAGTGCCGTATTTGACAAGCTAGGAGTATCTGAAGTTTCTGTGTGGTTAAATGGCAACCATGAACAAACCGAAGAAATTTTACATAACTTGGAGATAAACAAGATGCATGTGCATATCACAAGCTGTGGTCATAGATGGACTAGTATCAAAACAGTGACACAGATCTGCATATCACAAGCTGTGGTCATAGATGGACTAGTATCAAAACTGACACAGATCTGCATATCACAAGCTGTGGTCATAGATGGACTAGTATCAAAATTGACACAGATCTGCATATCACAAGCTGTGGTCATAGATGGACTAGCATCAAAACAGTGACACAGATAAGCGTGTCACAAGCTGTGGTCATAGATGGATTAGTATCAGAACAGTGATACAGATCTGCATATCACAAGCTGTGGTCATATATGGACTAGTATCAAAACAGTGACACCGATTTCCCAATGTGACTTTCATATGTTATACCTTATTAATTAATTTTCATTGGAACACTAGGAGTTGTTTTGGCAATCTGTGATATATATATATATATATATATATATATATATATATATATATATATATATATATATATATATATATACTTTCATGCATGTTACTACTCTTACTGGGGCCCAGACTGTGGCTGAGTGGTCTAAAGCGTTCACCATTAAGGATCGCTACCATCTCACCTGTTTGCACGGGTTCGAGTCTCAGGCTCTGCCAATGTGGGTATGTGAGAAAGCTTGCCAGTAGCTTCTTGTGGGTTGGTAGTTCTTTCTGAGGTTTTCCTGGGTTCTTCCTCCACCATTTATACTGGCCACCATGTATAGCCTATCTTGTGCTGAAAAATGGCATTAAACTCTATAACAACAACAGCTAAACTTACTAACCTCCCAAATTCTCAATTACAGATGTATTTGCTCTGATCCTCTCCTACAATTTTGTGTTGTTGAAATGTATGGGTGGCCAAATGAGTCATTAATGCACCTATAGAAAATTCATGATTAAGCCTGTGGTGTTTTTAACTAACAATGTCCTATCATGAAGTTAAGGTTGGCCTTAGCTCAAAGCAGCTTGCAAAAACAAATTCTCAGTATGAAACAGTTGCAGGGTCAGATTGAAACTTTCCAGGAAACATTTACTAGAATTCTCATGTGGTTGACCCAAACACAACTTAGTCTTCTTAATGTGGTCAAACAAAAAAAACACCTTGGTGACATTAAAATCATACAAGTTAGAGGATGCACAAATGCAAAAGACTGGTGGAACATTTCCGTTCCTCACAGCCATTCCAGCATAGTTCATGCTTGCAGGTCCCACAGTTGCAGGAGCAGCTGCATTAGGGGCTAATGGAACTGCATCTGGAATGGCTCTTAAAAAAAAGCAGTTGCTGGAAAAGTTCTTCAATTACCTGAGATAACTGGCAGATTGCCCTCAGGTTGAAAAAGTCTTCAATCAACCAGGCCACATGTCCAGTAACAAATTTTAATTTACTTGCTATGGCAAAGTCAGTTTGAAATTACAGAGGTGTCTTTGTTCAAGATGAACTTGTAGCCAGAGGTTCTCCTGGCAAATAGGAAACTGGCACAGCATTGTAAAGTTGTTGATTATTTACTGAGAGATGGCAAACAAGAACCAGTCTAAAATATTTGACTCCTTTGTTACAGACTTGGTTGGATAGACCTAAATGTAGACACCATGCTAAATTGTTGCATGCACTTGAGTGTTCACCATCATGATACATGCATGTTGATTCAGAAAGTATGCATAATAGTATACAAAATGCCTATTAATATTTATGGATGCGTCTCAGCCCGACACGGCGCCGATATGGATCTGAGCAGGATTGCCACCAAAGCGGATTTAACATAGTTTACCAGTTGGGTTCTTGTTGTTGTTGCCTTGGGTGAGTTTGTGATTTTTGAAGATCAAACTGGAAAACTGCAAACATCCATTGAGAATATTCAGTGTACAGTTGTTAAACCATGAGGAGCCATCATGAAAATCTTTGCTAAAGTCACTGAGAACCAGAGAATCAGCAATTTGAGTATGTTGGTTGCCTTAATCAATAGCTACATCTGTACGGTCAGTACAGAGATGAAACAATATGTGTATGTAAAGATCATAGAGTGTGGCCTTGCCACCACATGTAATAACTTCATGGAGCCACCACATTCAAGGAATATTAAACAAAAAGCACAGGAAAAAAACTGATGGGATAACCTTAGCAAATGGTTGACTTATTTTCAGTTCTCTTGAAAATGGTTTTGATAGACCTAAATGTTGCATCTTAAAACTGTGCGAGTCTGGATCAGACTTGTTTATGATAACGAAATAGTGTCGGGTGGAGTAAAATGATGATGTTAATAAATGATCAGTTGTGATGTGTAACCATCAGTTAATAACAAAACAGCCTTGGTAGCAGTAACAGACTTTTACATTGCAGTATCAACATCATTATTTGCAGGAGATGAAATGTAATTTGAAGGAATCTATCTGGGTGGGTACTTAACCATTGTACCGTCTCTGGTGTTTGTGTTGAAGATTACATTTATCATGACATACAAGTGATGGATTCTGACTGCGGTAATGCTAGCATCAGTAGTAGTGAAGATTACATTTACCATGACATACAAGTGATGGATTCTGACTGCGGTAATGCTAGCATCAGTAGTAGTTTTGTTCCACTTGTCGATGAATATATGCTTCAGAACAGTATTACCAGACCCTCATATATGCTCAGATATAATCTAAGTGAAGGTAAGATGGAATTAGACCATTGGAACCACTCTTATGTACCACTACCAACTCAAGGTCAGCTTGGAGTCATAGAATTAGCACATAAAAACACCAGATAAAAAAAAACAATAGCATTGGGTGCAAAAACAGCAAAAGACTCGTCCTACAATGATGAAGTGAAATTCACCATTGAATCTACCCTGGTTAGATTTCTCACCGAATATGTTAAACCAACATTGACTCAACCAAGAAGAGAAAGATCAATGATGCACTTGTCTGTGTAACATTTCCTGGACAAAAATGATCATTAGAGACAAAGGTTCAGTCGTACTTGGTGTGTTTCAGAATTAACATGGTGCCAAACCCCAGGAATGCACAATTGCCTGAGACATAAAAGTCCTTCAGAAGATATTTTCTATGATTATATGACATTTGCACAGGTAAAGAAAAGAACTTGATTGGAAATGTATACACGTATTGCACCTGAACAAGGTCGGCCTGTTGAGCAGTTGGTCTCCATGATAACAATATTAAAAGAAAAATTATATGATAGATCCTCAAATCTACCTACACAAGAAAATAATAAAACGGGAACAACAGCTGTGAGATTAAATCACCAAGATAACCATGCTACTTAGAAATAGAAATGTATGCGTGTGGTCGTAGATGCTATTTGCAGAATCACCATGGCAACCACTGTTTGTTGTGGTGGGAATCATAATGTTAACTAATAAAGGCACATCGATTGGAATTGTTCTTGGTGCCACATAAGTAGTAACTGGTGTGATTGGCAGCATGGGTAAAATAATCTTCAAGATAAAATGATTACCAGTGCTGAGTTCAAGACCATACTGGAGAAAACGAAAAATCACCAGCAATTCTGAGCTAAGCTGCAAAACGGGGATAGTGGATTTACAGGCAGTAAAAGTCATATAATTTCCTTTTAAAGCATCAAAAGTGTATAATTGCCTGGAAAACAAGCAGACCATCCACCACAGACTGTTTTGAAAATACAATGCCTGCATGGTTGGCATTCCTACAAAATAAAGTCCAAGAAACTATGAAGTCATCTTAATCAGATTATATTAGGTATTACACTCTCCATAGTACCCAGAATATCTGGTATCAACCAGAATGATATACAGTCTACAGTTGATAGCAAACGTCTGATGTTGACAAGAGAAATCAAAGTGAAAGTATTCAGCCATGTATGCTTGGATTCGATGATTTGGAATTAAAAATATTGGATCTGGATTTACGAATATTGAAAATGAAAGTTGATCTTTTAGAGCCACTGACTAAGCTTGTTATACACAGTAATATAGCAGTGTCTGGATGCCTTATTGTAAAACTCCTAGAGTATTTCATAGAACAACAGTATGAAAATGAAGGCCAACAGATGGTAGAAGACATTGTAAATATAATTTGGTAAAAAAAAAACGTTTGAATAGCCAGCTCACAAACCGATTTTTTTTGCCCAGTCAGCGTCTGTTGTAGTGACCATGTGAGCAACAGATGCAAATCATATATGTATTCATACCATACTTGTCGTGCTGATGAACCTTGAGGACAGTGTACTGGGTAGTATGATAACTGTGGTTTTGTTGATTACAGTTCTGAGTTAAAGTCTTCTACCCGACATGACTATTCTGTCATGGGCACCTGTGGGTAATGTTTGTGCATGGGCATGTGCACGTGATATGAGGACAAAGTAATGTGGGGTTGATGGCTTTAACATATAATGGTAAAGAATACAAAACCACTATTACCACACTACTAAAGAATGGTTTATTCATGTATAAAAACATGTAAATTACAGCATCATTTAAACAGAAATATAGGACACATTTTGTCTTTACAATTTTTTGTTAATATACTGTATCATATCATGGGGACAGTTGCTTATAGTCCTATCGACTGAACTTAAAAGTCGGAACCAGGATTCCCATTTACTATATTACCATTATTACTCACTTATAGAGTTGAATTGCAAAGAACATAGACCATGATATGGCATCATACCATGTGTCAGTAGATCAGGGTCCATGTTGTTTTACTGATTACTCCTAATAAATGGCAACTTGCTTATTATGCAATAACAGTTCTTTGTGTAGTTTGCAGTTGGATTCAACTTATAAGCATGTATAAATGGTGATACCAATGCAGTTTATTTTCCATTCATTTCAGCAGCAAGACACCAAGTTTATTTCAAAATAAATGAAGAGAAGCACCTGAGATGGAGGAGGATATTTATGACGATGCATTTTCCATACTAGCTGCTGACAGATCCAAATGTGCAACATGTCCAAAGAATTCATCCTTGTGTTCTGAAGATTCACTTTCCCCATCCCATGTATCATCTATCCCAGAGAAAGATTTTGCAAGAGAGAATAATTTTGAAATTGTAGATAGAGATTCTTTTGTGTACGATTTAGCTAGTCCTGATGAGAATGGTAGGTCAGTCAGAGGCAGTGGACAAAATGCTTTTGAGAAATCGGACAATTTTTGCAAGTATTCTCCATTTACAGTGGCTGCAGCAGAGTCAAATTTTCCAGGCATATACCCAAACTTTACACCACCACTTGTGACTGTGAAAAGTGGCAGAATGAACAAAACCACCCTTAGTACTGGTAAATCTGAGTGCCCAGATGATGAAGATATGTACAAGGATGCTTATCCAGAATTGACAGTTGTAACAGCCAGTCAGCCAGGGAGTTCTTCACTTAAGAGAACTGGATCAGCTGTATCGGAGGAATTCAAAATTAAGTCCAAACATAAATCAAGAACTTTGGAAAGAGGTTAGTCCAGCCTGAAATGAAATCACTTTACTAATCTGTATTCAACAAGGATTGATTTTAATTTAAATCATCTAAAGCCTTCCATTCAAATTAATTAACAAATCTTTTATATTTCTAATAATCCTCTTGTAGATAATTGTCTTTCACACCTAGGATTCGATGGGTATGGGACAATGTGTCTCCCATGGCACAAATTTGGAGTTAGACACAATTTCAAAGTGATAAAGAATACTACCCCAGGAGATCACATTGCTTTCTTTAATTGGGAGAAAAAGCTTCAAAGGTACATGTACTTTTTTACCATCTAAATCTTCACAATTTCACTATTCATGACTTGTATTTTCATTTCACACTTTTGTTGAAATTTTGTAATCCTTTGAATTTAGTTAACTGTGGATCTTCTGAAACAATGTTTCAAATGGTTTCCCTGCTTGCTACCACTCCATTGGCCTAGTGGTTAGAGTGTCTGCTCTAGATGTGGTAGGTCATGGGTTTGAACCCCAGCCGAGTCATACTAAAGACTTCTAAAAATGGTACTAACAGCTGCCTCGCTAGGCGCTCAGCATTAAGAGGTTAATGTTAGGACTGGTCGACCTGGTGACAGGATAATTGACTGGATGGGACATCGTGCTACATGTTTACAGCATGATGCCCCATTGCAGATGTTGGAATAACCTACTACACTGCAGACACAGTAGCGATACGACTGGAAAATAATTAAAGCTATGTTAAAAATCTAAATCTCTCTTTCTCTCTCTCACTCACGCACGCATGCACACACACACACACACACACACACACACACACACACACACACACACACACACACACACACACACACACACACACACACACACACACACACATTCCCTGCTTACTATATTGTATGACCTACCGAGTCATATGCATGACCAATTTTGCTCCATAGATGCTTGCATTATTGCAATAAAAATCTTACAAAGCTTTCAAATAACTGACAAGTATCAAGGAATTTGCAATCCATCTAAGATGGTATTAACATTAGCAGATTAGACTGGATCGGTGTATTTACTTCTATGATACTTTTTTGACTGAAAAGTATCTCTAGTGTTGTATTAGCTCTACTGGTCACAGCCTAGAAGAGCTTATGGGGTGTCTTTCGTCTGTCATCTGTCTATCCATTAAAACATGTAGCATTTTATAAAAAACAGACAAGCAGAAAGTGCTGATTTTGGTTGAATGTGTGTATATTTGGTATATTAAACTGAAAAAGGATTATTTTATACTTCATTTTTTGAAGATTACATATGTAAGATATTATCACCATATTTCCGTCTTTTAAAGCACTTTAGCCCACAGAAAATTAACTTTTCCACTTCTACTTAAATTTTTTTAGAACTTTGGAAGATATATTTTCCTTCTCCATAGAATAGTTAATAACATTCGGTTTCTTTGAAATCCAGTACATTAAATGAAACACCTGAATTTTGTAACATTTTGTTGATTGAAGCAAATTAATCTCCAATAAAATACAAGTAAAGTTTGTCCACTTACCTTTGACAACTGGCTTCATGAGCCACCTTATTTTCCAGTTTCATCTAATTGGTTATAATCTGATGGGCAATAAAACGGCTGATATTGAACAGAAGTCAATCCAGTCAAGTCGTTATTAATTCCGCTCTCGTTATCATAAATGTCGAAGATAATCTCAAAACAATCTAACCTTGATTCAGTTTTTCACACCCAGGTGACATTATTGACCTGTTAGCTCTACCCAGTTCATATTGATTTTACAGAGGTGTGATATTATTGGCTGATAAGGCATAAACAGTAGTCTAGCAAATGTCAGTCACTGGCACATGCAATAAATCTGTTATAGACAGCATGTACTCAGCAGGAAATTATGCCAGAGTCAGTCAAGGGTAATTAGGTCTAATACTAAGGACCAAATCCACCTGCATCTTAAAAACTCATAGGTTGGAATTTCAAAGCATCAGAATTGGGTCACAATTAAATTCCAAGACTCAAAACACAAGGGTATGCATCTGTTGTGAACCCTGAAAATGACTAACCCTAAATATGACAATCTTGGTGGCTATGTTGAACATATTGTTCCTGCATTGATGGCTATATCAACATGGGGTTTTTTACCAATACACTTCTTATTATACTTGGTTGGTCCTCTTTGAAAATGGTGACACTGTGGCTGCCATGACTATCATCTCTAAAATTTTGTTGTCACTATTCATGCAGAATGCATGATCACTATTATTATGACATGGAGTTTATTATTATGACATGGAGTTTATTATTATGACATGGAGTTTTCACCAAAACACATCTGACATTGTCTATTTTGTCCAGAATGAAATGGTGTAAAGCTGATATCCAGTATGTCCACCATATCAGCTGATTTGAAAACCTTGTTATCACTGAAGAATATTAGAGATGGTTTCAACACTCAGCAGTGAAAAGGAAGAAATGGTCTTATCTTGAATTCCTGGAAATTGATTTTGCCCAGTAGATCATCAGTTCATTGAAGGACTCTTATATAGAGTTCAGTATTCTAGCATGTTGTCAGTTGGATAAATATGCTGCAAAAGATTCCTCTCTTGCAGAAGTAAACAGAATTTGAATTCAGTGGTAAACTTACTAATGGTGCTATATAAATCATAAAACACTTGTCATTAATAGACAGAATTATTTTAACGCATCCAAAATTTCTTTTATGTTAGATGAATAAACAGGACAAGCCTTATTGCAAGTTGAGCGAGGCAATTGCCTTGGGCCCTGCCCTGCAGTTGACAGAATTTAGGCATATCACAGCTGGGTCTTGCTGCCAGCATGGCGCATTGTGCCTTGCAAACTACAAAGCCAGGCCTGGAATAAACAGTTTGTAGGCTGCCGATATTTGGTCTTACATTGAGGGCTTTTACTAAAGTAGCTGTGTCTTTTATACAAAAGAACATAAGAACAACAATATTACTATTACTGTTACAAAAATGGTGATATATTTACCAAAAAACCCCAAATTTACGTAACCATAATTTGTTTACATGATACGCAAATCCTTATAGTATATTAATTTTTTAATCCGTATTAAAGAGAAGTCTGAAAGAGATAGCAGTGAAAATAATTATATGAGTGATGAATGATGATAGTAGATTAGAAACCAGAAGCCTGAGTGTTAAAACTTTCTGTAATAACCAGTTTTACTTTTGAAAAAATCATAGTTCTTGGGATTCGGTCTTCGACATTATATTGCTGGATTTATTTAAGGAAATTTCTGTGAAACTTGTCTTTGCAGGCACCTGTAAAGAACACCTGCTCATTAAGAACAGTGTATATGCGGTGCGTTGTTTGGTCCGCCAGCTGAAGCGGTGTACCGGGTTATGTTGAGGGGGTGATGTTAACACTTCATCACTAGGCATATGAACTTCTGCAGTGAAGTCACCGGCTAGGGAGGAAGGTCTCTACAGATCAATGGCCAAGTGTTCGGGACCAGGGCACACCATATGTATTAGTGGACTGTGGCTGTAGCCTACCAGCTATGGTTCGAAATAGCAGGGAAGGCAGATCTCTTCAGCCATGGTTGGCCATCTGCCTAGGAGAGGGAAACTCCGATATAAAACCTATGGCCTGTGGACCTCGCTGTCACCATCCTGGCTTGCTGGGCCATGGCAGATGAACCCCGGGTTTAAAGGGTGGAGCCAGTTTGCACCGACTGCACTCCACCTAAAAGCTCCACTGCGCGGGCATGAAGGAACTGTGTTCTGGTTAAGTCTACCCCTACATCTGTATGACCCTATCAAGTCCTGCAGCAATGAGAAAGGGGCGAAAATAGCAGGTGAAAGATGTCACATGCAGGCGACACCATCACAAGGTAGCAACCTGAGTGACCAAGCAGCGTTTCCAGTGACAGCACTGCTTGTTCCGCATGGAGAGGGGCCTAGAAAAGGTGGCCTAACCAAAGCTTGTCTCCTTACACCCCCTCCAGTTGGCCTGCCGCAGCCAATGGGCATCTTCCAATGTGGTCGAAACATAACAGAAAAGACAAGGCATGCCCCACCTGCCTCATATTGTTGGAAAAGACTAAAACTGGCTTGTTGGAACATCAGAACAATGCTATACTCAACCGACAGCAACAGACCAGAATGACGCTCTGCCTCAATTGTACATGAACTCTCTCACCTTGGTGTTGACATTGCTGCACTTAGCGAAGTCTGCCTTCCAGAGGAAGGAAGTCTGAGAGAACTCAGTTCTGGATACACTCTGTACTGGTCAGGAAAACCAAAGACTGAAAAATGACTTTCAGGAGTTGGTTTCATGGTCAAGGATTCAATCGCCACCAAGTTAACAAACCTTCCCACTGGTCACGCTGACCGCATCATGTCCATGCGTCTCCCGTTAGGGAACCAACAACACACCACACTCGTCAGTGTATATGCTCCAACACTTCAGGCAGATCCTTCTGAAGAGGATAAATTCTACGCTGACCTGCTCAAGAGCGTCCCAGAGAGTGACAAAATAATCATCCTCAGAGATTTCATTGCCGAGACTCAGAAACATGGCGTGGGTGGCTGCAATGACAATGGGAACCTGCTTCTTGAATTTTGTGCAGAACTACAGCTCACCATCACAAACACTGTATTCAGCAGAAAGGCAGCCTGAAAATGACCTGGATGCATCCTAGATCAAAATACTGGCACTGTTACGTATATGTAATTTAATTACTTGTTTGTTAGTTTTAAGTTTTTTTTAATTTTATTTCATTACATGTTACTGTAGTGATAATTTTGTCTACAGGATTTGATTTTTTTTGGATAAATTCAGTTCAGTTCTGACTGTTTTTCTTACTCTCAAGGTAAACAAGTCATGATTGCAACATTGTATTTTTAGCTGACCTAGTTCCTGACCTTGATTCAGAACTTGTAAACAACTTTTTTGTTTCTTTTTTTTAATTCATTCTCAGAGAAGAAATCACTGATTCCAGTCAAGGTCATATCTGGCATACATGATAATTGACATACAATGTTTCTGCGCCATGGCAAAGGAAATGATCACATGACCCTATCAGGTGATCTCTTACTGCATTGCAATTAGAGTTAAAACTATTTCTAGTGATTTTTGAATTGATTTTTTATTTAAAATGATTTATTTTGCCTGGAGACTTTACTTGTGTTCATTCAAATTCTTGGACAAAGACATTTATCGGAAATTATTCGCAATTCTAAAGCTGGATTATTATTCTTGGATTTAAAAAGTAACTGTTGACACGTCAACACAAAAGAGGTTATAGAAAATGTCATTGCCTTCCATTTTGGAACTTCATTGGGATTCGAACTGTGATTCATTTAGAACTTTTTAGTGATAGGACTTATATTTTTAAATTCAAGGATTAATTTTTGGATTAGATTCACAAACCATAAGTCCTTTTTCATATTTTTACCTTGTTATCTAGGGAAATAAATTAATTTGTTAAATTTTACAGAGCTTGTTGGCTTCACTCTTTTCTTTGTTATTTTGTACAAGCCTAGACACGTAACAGCACCTAATCGATTACATCATAGTATGCCAGAGGGACTTAGATATCCTTCACACCAGAGTGATGCCCAGTGCAGAGTGCCACACAGATCATCGTCTTGTCCGATGCAAGCTCAACATCCACTTCAAGCCTAGGCCAAGACAACAAGGAGGCACCCCGAGAATGAAGCTCCAGGTCAAAAAACCTGTTGTCTGCAGACATCAAGGCAGATTTTCAAGAGAGCCTGCAGTCTAGACTTGAAGGACCTAATTTTCCACCAGACCTATCTCTGGAAGAGATGTGGAACCACATCAAGGCTGCCATTCTGCAAACCTCAGAAGAAATCCTTGGATTCACCACTAAGAAAAACAAAGACTGGTTTGATGAAAACAACCACGAAATCAAAGAACTTCTTGCCAAAAAGAGATAGCGCACCAAGCGCACCTCGCTCAACCATCCTGTCCACAGAAGAAAGTAGCCTTCCACCTCATCTGCAGCTCCCTCCAGTGCAGACTCCGAGACAAACAAAATGAATGGTGGACAAAGCTTGCAGAAAGAACCCAGCTGTACGCTGGAATTGGTGACTACAAGGGGTTCTGTGAAGCATTGAAAGCAGTGTATGGTCCTTCCTTCCAAATACAGAGTTCAGATGGCAAAGAGCTACTCACAGACAGGGAGTCTATCCTTAACTGCTGGTCAGAGCACTTCCACACCCTCTTCAGCACTAGCTGCACAGTCCAGGTGGCAGCTATTGACCGCATCCCACAACAGCCATTAAAGATGGAACTCGATGAGGCACCCACACCGCACGAGACTGTAAAAGCCATAGAACAAGTGAAGACTGGAAAGGCTGCAGGAAAAGATGGTATCCCATCAGAGATAGAGAGGAGGCCCAGCATTGCACACCGAACTCCATGAGTTCTTCGTTTGCTGCTGGGATCGAGGGAAACTTCCACAAGGCCTCTGAGATGGAGTCATCATCACCGTGTACAAAAACAAGGGGGAAATGTCTGACTGCTCAAACTACCATGAGATAACTCTGCTCTCCATTGCAGGCAAAATCCTTGATAGAGCTTTGCTAAACAGACTGGTGCCTACCATTGCAGAAGAACATGTTCCAGAGAGTCAATGTGGCTTCAGAGCCAATAGGGGCACAACTGACATGGTGTTCATCCTGAGACAGATCCAGGAGAAATGCCAAGAACAAAACAAAGGACTGTACATCACATTTGTGGACCTGATGAAGGCATTTGACACAGTGAGCAGAACTGGACTGTGGAAAATCCTTGAAAAACTTGGCTGTCCTCCAAAGTTCCTTACTATGGTCATCCAGTTACATGAAGACCAGCTTGGTCAGGTCAGAAACAAAACCGACCTGTCACAGACCTTCCCCATCGCAAACAGTGTTAAACAGGGCTGCGTTTTAGCCCCCACATTGTTTGCAATCTTCTTCAGCATGATGCTCCAGAAAGCAACAGAAGACCTTGATGATGAAGATGGCATCTATATCCGCTTTCATACTGATGGCAGCCTCTTCAACTTAAGGCGACTTCAGGCCCACACCAAGACCTTGGAAAAACTGATCAGAGAACTTCTCTTTGCATACGACACCGCCCTTGTTGCCCGTACGGAAGCTGCCATACAGTGCGTAACATTCTGCTTCGCAGAAGCTTGCCAGCTCTTTGGTCTTGAGGTCAGCCTAAAGAAAACTGAGGTACTTCACCAGCCTGCACTTAAGGAAGTGTACCGGCAACCAACCATCTTCATTGACCTGACAGAGCTGAAAGTAGTCCACCAGTTCACCTACCTGGTCTGTGTGATCTCTGATGCCAAGATCGACAAAGAAATAGACAACAGACTAGCCAAGGCAAACAGCGCCTTCAGCAGACTCTATAAACGAGTGTGGTACAATGCCAATCTCAAGAGAGACACAAAGATCAGCATCTACAGACCTGTCGTACTGACACCTTCCTATATGGCACTGAAACCTGTGTCACCTAAAGCCACCACCTCCGCCTCCTTGAATGCTTCCATCAGCGCTGCCTCCACACCATCCTCAACATCCACTGGAGTGACTTTGTCACCAACATTGAAGTCCTCAAACAAGCAGGGATCACCAGCATTGAGGCCACACTCATGAAGATACAGCTGTGCTGGGCAGGGCATGTCTTCAGGATGGAGGATCATTGTCTGCCAAAGATCGCACTGTATGGTGAGCTGTCCACTGGCCACCGTGATAGAGGGGCACCTCGAAAGAGATATAAAGACTCCTTGAAAAAGACCCCCACCACCTGTGGCATCGACCACTGCCAATGGGCATCACAAGCTGCTGACTGTGAAAGCTGGTGGCGTACAGTTCACTGGGCCACTGCCATTTTTGAACAAAACAGACGGGCCAGCTTGGAGCAAAAAAGATGGCGAAGAAAGAAGTGGGAACCATTGGCAGCACCTACCACAACCCAGACCTTCCCCTGCAGCCTCTGTGGATGGACATGCCTGTCAGGTATTGAGCATGTCAGCCACCATCATGCCTGCAATAGATGTGGACATCCCCCTTCCTAAATCTTCGCAAGCGAAGTCAAGCCAACAGTATGTGGTGCTTTTGTTAATATTTGTCTCATTTTACCTTGTTAAAACAAAGGACACATTTTTGTAATCCTTCAAGTGTCCATCATATACAGGCTCCACTGTAGATGCCAGTTGGGGACAACGATGCCATCACTTCATGGTCCAGGCAGAAGCTAAAAGAAGTGTTGTTCCTTGGACTATTTTCAAATTCGTATTTCTTACCTGTTCAGACTAAGCAAGCTGTAGTTAAGGGACTTTGCATTAGTAAAAATTAGAAATGTTTGCTTTGTAAAAAGAAAGCATGTTATATTTAAAATTATTAGTTTGACTTCTCAAAGGATGACAAGATTAGTTGGACTCATGTGAAAATGTGATGACTGGGAGTCTAGTTGGGCCTATGTAATAAATGGATTACAAGTCTTGTTTGGCTTATGTGATAATAAGATGAATGTAAATCTATATGGCTCTTTGCTATAATGGGATGACAGCAGTTCTAGTTGGGCCTGTGTGACAATGCAGTAAAAGCAAGTCTAGTTAGGCCTGTATGACAGCAGGATGACAGCAGTTCTGGTTGGGCCTGTGTGATAATGCAGTAAAAGCAAGTCTAGTTAGGCCTGTATCACAGCAGTTCTAGTTGGGCCTTTGTGATAATGCAGTAATAGAAAGTCTTGTTAGGCCTGTATGACAGCAGGATAACGGTAGTTCCAGTTGGGACTATGTGATGATGAGACACAAGCAGGTATGGTTGGGACTGTGTTGCAATAGGATGACAGCTAGTCAGCTTAGGCCTTGTATAATAATGGGACAATAGCAAGACCAGCAGAGCCTTTGTGATAATGGGATGACAGCAAGTATAGTTGGGCCTTTGTTTTTATGGGACAGAGGTAAGTCTAGTTGGGCCTATGTGATAATGGTAGAACAGCAAGTTTAGTTGAACATATGTGATAATTGGATGAAAGCAGGTTGTGCTGGGTCTATATTGAAATAGTGCAACAGCATGTTTAGGTAGGTTTATGTGATAATGAGATGACAGCATGTCTAGTTGGGATTATATGATAATGAGAGGATACTGGGAGGACAGCAAGTGAAGTTGGGTTTATGTGATAATGGTTAGGGTTAGGGTTAGTCTAATTATGGCAAAGTCTGATTAGGTCTGTGTGATAATGGGAGGACAGCAGGTGAATATGGACCTATGATGTGGTCATGGGAGGACTGCAGGTGATGATAGGCCTATGTGATAATGGGAGGTCAGCAAGTCTAGTTGGTCCTTTGAGATAATAATTGGGCCTATGAGATCGTGATACAGCAACAGCACTAAAGCGGCAGATATTCATCTGAGAGAAGTGACTCACACCATTTGCTTAAATCCACAGGGATGCAGACTTTAAGATTTTAGTCAGACACAAACTGCATTATTTGAATTCTCGGGCTGCATTTTTATTCTCTACCTAAAATAGCAATTTCCTGTTGGTGCTTTTATTGTTCCTCTGCCCTGCGACAGTGTATATGCATTAATCTGATGGTTTAATGGTCCTACAAGATTCATGACAGCATCACAAGTCATTAATTTCAAATGTAAATAAATGTAGCTCAAGGCCTGGCTTAAAATTGTCCATTATGCAATCTCACAGGCTCTTTACCATTTTGTAAAAGTAATTCTATAAAATAAATACTTCATTTGACCAGTGCCTAACCTGCAATAACTGTTTCCGATCACATGATATGCTTTCTTTTGTCAGGGCAGAAACCGTTTCTGGAGGAACCTATTTTCCACAAAGCTGAGCATGGAGGTAATTTTTCTTACTTGCTTTTTTTTATTTATGTGTAAAAGGAGCCATTTTTAATCACTTGGTCACTGTTAGCATCTTCATGTACAACATTGAAGAAGTCATGCTTTCTAGTATGGAAGAGCTTGAAGCTATGAAGCAAGAAAAATTTTCATGGGGGTCCTGCTTAATGAAATCTGTATAGCCCCATAATATCTATCTTCATTTATCCATCATCCCATCCATGTGACAAAATTTAATTTCAATAAAGAAAACTTTAGTGGGAATACATATAGTTGGATTTCAACCATATTTAGTTTGAAGCACCTTTAGTAAGGTAAGATCTCAAATGAACTGATTGAAATTCAGCCATCTGACTAAGATTCGGCAAATGTGGATATGTGAGAAAGCTTGCCAGTAGCTTCTCGTGGGTCGGTGGTTCTTTCCGCGGATTTCCCGGTTTCTTCCTCCACCATTAATACTGGCCACCATGTATAGCCTATCATGTGCTGAAAAATGGCGTTAAGCCCCACAACAACAACAACAACAACATCAGCCATCTGAGTAATTTTTTACAGGAGTTATAGCCCTTGATTGTTCCATTTCATGACTTTGGTTTCCGCAGTACAACTTTATTGTGGATTGTTGTATATCGAGAAAGTGTGTTATAGAGCTTTATGTTAATGAGACAGGGATGATTTCTAGGTTTTAATGATATCATTCACAGGAGTTATAGCCACAGATTGGCTTTCCTTCTACCTTAATGGAGTTAATTCTATAGTTATTGTTATTGTTTCATCTGTGTTATTGTAAACACAACCTGCACAAAAAACTTAACGTCAGTTAGAGATATCATCTGTTTACCTTAATATATCTGTTACACCCTTATGTGTATCTAGTTAATCCATTTATTACTCATATTTGGCAAGTGTTATTGTAGTTAATTTTTCAGTTTATGAACAGTATAAGTAAGAGTTACCATTTAGTTAACTTCGCAATTCATATGATAAAAGACTAAATGCTTGAGAACTTCAAATACAAATTATAATTATGTTAATCTGATCGGTTTAGTTTTATTGCTATACAATTTGTTTTATGTTTACAATATTTTATCAAGAAATAGGAATCACAAATAAAATATATGTATGATTATTATGGGTACTTTTACTTCCTAAACCCAGTTGAATTATAGCCTTGAAAATTGGCCTTTCTGCAAAGACCTGTTAAGACCACCCATCTTGAGTCTTGAGACCATTTTTGATTGGTACAATGGGTGGTCTCTCAAGACAGGTTTAAAAACTTTCCTCCTTATATCTAAAAAACTAATGCATATCTTCATCATCCAATGTAATAAAATCTTAGACTACAGTATGTTCATGCATGTAAGATGGGTATAAATGCAGACTAAACAGTACATGTATATGTAAGTTGGGTATAAATGCAGACTAAACAGTACATGTATATGTAAGTTGGGTATAAATGCAGACTAAACAGTACATGTATATGTAAGTTGGGTATAAATGCAGACTACACAGTACATGTATATATAAGTTGGGTATAAATGCAGACTACCCAGTACATGTATATGTAAGTTGGGTATAAATGCAGATTAAACAGTACACGTATATGTAAGTTGGGTATAAATGCAGACTAAACAGTACATATATATGTAAGTTGGGTATAAATGCAGACTACACAGTACATGTATATGTAAGTTGGGTATAAATGCAGACTACACAGTATACGTATATGTAAGTTGGGTATAAATGCAGACTACACAGTACACATATATGGAAGTTGGGTATAAATGCAGACTACACAGTACATGTATATGTAAGTTGGGTATAAATGCAGACTACACAGTACACATATATGTAAGTTGGGTATAAATGCAGGCTACGCATACCCAGATCTACCAGCGCATAATCTGCATCAGTACAGTTATGTGATAGCAGATTATAATCTGTAATTTGCAGTTGGACTTGACTTATTAGGAAGCATAAATTAGTAGTCTATATTTGCAGGTGAAATATTGGATAAATCTGCTAATCTGTTTTTTTAATTTTAAACAGTATTTGGTTATGTGGTTGAAAACATTTGGACCCATTTCATTAATTTCATTGACTTTCACATTTCTGTGGTTGGCAGAAAAAAAAATCTGCCTCAGAAGCTACTAAATTGGCACAAAAGTTGATCTTCTTTCAGTATAAAACAACCTGCATAATCGGTAAAAAAAAAATTGTCATTAGCTGACCTGGTCAAAGGTAGCTTCTGGTATATTCTTTCTGTCTGTCATCCATCTGTCAACACTCAAATGCGAACACTCTGGAAACTTTATTCCCAACCATTCCACATATGAATTTGTTTATAGAGAACATCCACTTATAGTTATGAAGTGATCTTGTATTTGATTGGCTGAGATTGTGAACATTTGTAGTCCCTATTTTTCATCAGATTTTGATCAGAGTTGTATGTACTGTAAATTTATGTCATTTAAATCTTAGAGGAGTTTGATTATGAGTGTTGTTCATGCATATTAATGAGTTTATCTTGCACCTGATTGGATGAACTTGTGAACATCCAACAGGCCATATTTGTTATCAGTTTGATCAAATTTTTTTGTTGTTGTAAGTTTGTATCATTAACATCTCAGATGATTTCACTTAAGAGTTTCATCCATGTATGTTAATGAGATGAACATACATTGGACTGACTGAGTTTTTGAACATAAAGAAGACATATTTCTGATCAGATTTTGTATGTAAGAGACACTATAGCATCAAGATCATATACAAGTTTAGTTATGAGCAAAATCCACACATTAATGATGTGATCATGCATCAATCTGATTAAAATCAGATGTCCACTGTCCTACTTGAAGATCCGACAGTGACCGCTTAGGGCACATGTTCTGGTGACATGTTGTTACCATAGTCACTATTTTATCAGCCAATCAGATGAAGTCTTTTATCTTTGCATTTTGGAGACTGAGCAATATGACTGAAGAGCATCAATGTGTGCCGAATGATTTGATTCACTTTAAGATTTCTGAAAACTGCATTTCCATTGGTTAATTCAAAGGTCACCAGAACATGACCCCTAAGTGGCCACTGTTAGATCTTCATATAGGATTTGGGAGATCTGATTTTAATCAGATCTTGAATGTGATTGGCTGATGCATGAATGATCTTGCATCTGATTGGCTGATCTTATGAACACTGTACAGGCTTTATGCCTCATCAGATATTGATTATATTTGGTATATAAACTTGCATCATGAAGATCTCCGACCATTACAGTTATTAGCAGCAGTTATGCATATTAATAACTTAAAGATGGTCTTGCATTTGATTGGCTGAACTTGTGAACTCTCCAGAAACCATAGTTCTGAATAGAATTTGATGAGATTTGTTATGTGACCTAGGGTCATAAAGGTCTCAGATGTATTCATTTACAAGTAAGATGCTACCTGGGTGAATGACATATTAGCATTTGGGTCTCTTGTTTTTGGGAAGTGATCTTTTATGGGGGACACTCACCAGTTATTATGTACTTTTGAGAGAGTGACGCATGTAAAGTGAAGTTGTTTGTATTTAAATCATGTACAGTGGAGAGAATGTTGGCATATCACTCTGCTGCTTTGATGAAATGTGGCTGACATTTCTATGGATATTGTACTTTTGGAAATTGTAAATGATCTTAGCACACTCAACTAAAATGACTGCTCTCGTTTGCTCCAAATATCAGCCTGAATTTGTCTAAAGTACACTATCCTTAGCAGCTGTTAAAATAGGGAAAATGAGTTTTGCCAGACTAGACAATACCAGCTTCTGAAAGTGCAATGAATGAATTACCAAATATATAAAATGTTAAAAAATTATCGGCTCTTTTTTTTTTTTATACAATTTTTCTCTGAAGTTCAGGAAGTGAAAATGACCAAGTGGAGCTAGCACTTTTTTTGAAAGGTGCACATCTGGAGTAAGGCCAAGCTGTATACTCTGTAACCCATATTACACCCATCAATCATACACCAGAATAAAGGAAATTAAAGGTTCTTTGAATAATACCTAAGATGTACAATGTCTTTTTCTTTAAAATTCTAACCCTATGCAAAATACAAAACTGTAGAGTGCCATAAGAAAATAAAATCCCTATCATTTAGAGGATTTCAAAAGATCTTCTTGACCATCAATATAAATCACATACTTCAAATGTAATTGTAATAAAGCATTAGGTGCTAGTGTAATAATGTTATTGGTATTTGTTCATGTATATATGTGTATTGCATTAGACAAGTGTGTAAATGATTAACTATGACATAAACATGGATATCTCATCATCACATTTTCCTTATACCGCTTGATCCAAACAAATTGTATGCTGATGCCCCGATAGGGCTGCAAGTGAGAAAGATTTTAGTACTTTATGACATTCTGCTGACTGTACATTGCTTTTAAATTAACTGACCCATTAATAATAATAATAATAATAATAATAATAAAGACTTTATTTAAAGAGGGTAACACAATTAGCTACGAGCTAATCGACCTTGAGGCCCTCGATCAAAGGAATTTATTCACCTTAGCTGCATCTCTGAAGCCACTAGATATACTGGGTTTGGAAGAAGGAAATAGAGTGGGCATTTCTAATCTCAGCTGGAATACTATTCCAGAGAAAATTTCCATAGTATTGGAAACTTTTTAAAAAAAAATCCTTATTTCGTTTGGGAATTTTATACTGTTTGGTAGACATGGATCGCAGGTGGGGAGTATTACCAGGTAGCCTATACTAGAATAGTGATTGTAAATAGTAAATGCAAATCGTAATTAAATTAAATACCTCCTATTCTGTCTCAGTTTTAGAGATATATAATTTTTGAATTTAAAAGTTCACATTATTTTATTTATATATACACCATTTAGGTTAAAATCATGTTAAGGATCATATACACTGCAAAATTAGATCACTGAAATATTTAGTATGCTGTGTTGCTTTGTCCAAAACTAAAATTATGCCTTTATTCCCACCAAAGAATATACTTTATCAGTCAGTGCATGCATACTTTCTGGTGTCAGGCCTACTCATGCCAGACATGATTGTTTCATTCTATTTTAAAAAGGAATTAACAGTGCTTAGTGAAAAAATATTTAGACATAGGCCCAGGTCTGGAGACTTAAAAAAAAACCCCACAAGCCCTGGCTTAAATTCCACAAGCCTGAACTCCAATTTCCATATGCCCAAAATTTACTTTTTTAATATTATTTGTAACACAACATTGGAATTGCTACAATTCAAATATAAATTCAGTAGGGTTTGATATGGGGCTTGTAGATAACACAAGTGTCATTAGCGTTCATCACTACACTCACTAGAGATTGGATGGTCCTGGTGTTCAAACTTCTTTGCTGGATTCTTTGAGCAAATTCTGCTCAGAACCAAGTTGACATATGTCAATATGTTTGCAGTATGTGGAAAGAAGTAATTGCCCACCCACGCACCACCCCCCCATATTTTTTAGCTGGTAAAACTCTGTTGACCAGGAGGTCTGAACTTATTCTTGTTGGGCTTTGCTGATAGCTAATTGCTGCCTGAATCAGTTTCAGAAATGAATCACACTTGAACACTATTCTAACAATTTAAATGATCGTGCTTTGCATTATATCTATGCGGTAAATTCCGACTTAAATGTTGCCACTGTTCACAAACTTGTCAAAATATCTATAAATACATATGGACTTAACATTCTCATTCAGAGCAGTGATATGTAATAACTTTTGTTCTCCTGCGTATCTAGCATCACTTTGATTTTACCTGTACTGTAAGTGAATGCGGATATGTGAGAAAGCTTGCCAGTAACTTCTCGTGGGTCGGTGGTTCTTTCCGGGGATTTCCCGGTTTCTTCCTCCACCATTAATACTGGCCACCATGTATAGCCTATTGTGTGCTGAAAAAATGGCGTTAAGCCCCACAACAACAACAACAACAACCTGTACTGTATTGGGTTATTGCACATCCTGATATTGTACCTGTGCAAATTAGCACAGTGGGCTCACCCACTGCAGTCTTCAAACACATCTCACTAGCTATTGTCAGCCAGTTAAGTAATATGTGAAATGGTGGATTATTCCTGACCTCATTGCCCTGTAATTGCTGCTATTTAAACTGCCCAAAGGATAGTTTTACACCAGCTCTAATCATGACTGTTTACCATGTATAATTTCTCTAGAAACACTTCCAAACTGAGTTATTTAAACAGAGTACCATGGCTTAATAGAAAACAACCTGTGAAATATACCGGTAATATCAATTGATGTGAAAACTAATTGTCTCTGTTAAGACCACAAATTAAAGCTTTGTTTGTTACCCTGTATTGTATGCCTTTGATTAATAGACCATGCATATTAATTAGGTCTTGATCTTGGAAGTAATCTGCACCAGACTGTACTAAAATGGGTGCAATGTATAGACAGTGTTCTTACAGTACTACATAGCCTGCCCAATGCAATGGTCAACTGTTATATACGCATAAGCCAGGTGAGCAACATCAGGCAAACTTGGGCCTTTCATCTGCTCTTTCATAGTTTTGTTTTGGCAGTAGTTTTCCACTATATTTCATGTGCAGCACTGTGTATTGATTACCTATAAACCTATTTTTAATGGATGTATGAATTATATTTCATTCCTTGCTATGTAAAATATATGCTTGCTAATAAGTCAGGTCCAACTGCCAACTGCACAGGCCCAGATTGGCCATCACATAATGCACAGGCAGATCTTGGTCTTTGTAATTTGTCGTGTTTACTGTTGGACTCGACCTGTAAATGAATATATATGGTTTGGTACAAAGGTAAATATAATAAGCAGGCTTGGATATACTCCTAGTGTAACCCAGCTACTAAATTGAAAATTAACAAATACTTTCTCTGGCTCTTCAGCACAAGAGTAGAGTAATCAAATGTTTAGCTTGGAACATTTTATTCCACTTGACATGAAAGGAAAACTGAGCCAACAATGCTTCAGAGCAGGCTGGTAACTTAGGTGTCACCTGAGTGGTGAACACTTAAGCTGTCAATTGTACTGAGAATTGTAATTTGTCATCCATTACCATCTGCATGCAGGCTGGGTCACCTTGCCTTTTATTGGGTCTACTTCATCCAGATCAAAAATACTGTATGCTTTATATAGGATACCAGTGGATATCAGTCAGAATCTCAATTTGTTTGCAAGTCATTCCAGTGTAACCATGGTTTTCAAGCTGATGGTCACTTGAGGGATATTTTATTGGATCAGTGGTTGACTTGCATGTTTCACGTTTTGTCCACAGAATCTTGTCAATATGTATCAGATTCTTGTCAAGCAATATTGTATTGGATCAGTGCCTGACTTGCATGTTTCACATTTTGCCCACAGAATCTTGTCAGTGTATCCCAGATTCTTGTCAAGATTTAAGATTTGCTGATACAGTAGCTTACAAGATACAAATTTTCTTTGCTAGTGTAAAATAAGTTATGGCAAAAATGTCGGAGAATATAATTATTTAGAAGTTTGAAAGGAGATAAAGAATAAGTATCATTTGAAAAACAAAGTAGAAAACACATTTATCCACACTTCTTAGGAGAAAAGAAATTCAATTAAGATTACATAAGTGTATTACTTGAAAATTACAGAATCATGTTTGTTTCAGTTTAACTGTTATTTTGGATAAATAAGCTTAAAAATATTGGGATAAAATTAAATGAGGATTGGATAAATGAGTTTCCACTATACACAAAAGAGCACAAGAACAAGCATTAAACTGCTGAATAAGTCAGTTGCACAGACTGAAAAAATGTAATTTTATATATATATATATATATATATATATATATATATATATATATATATATATATATATATATATATATATATATATTCTTGTTTCAACATACCTGCAGTATCAGGACCAATGTATTCTCATTTTTTACTTCAAAGATGTTTCATTTCAGGAGAACCCAGTTGGTTTTGTTTTCAGCATGTGCAATGATCTCTCTATCATATGTCTGTCTGTGTTCCTTTCCATGCCATAAAATCAGCACTGGCAAAACCTTACCATCACAATTACACCTAGTAACATAAGCCTCTTTGGGTTCAGCCTTCTGAGTTGAACAAGTACCATATTTGTATAGGTCCCAGTTGGTGGCAGTGAACTGATGAGTGCTGCTATGCAATATTTGTATTAGGCCACATTTTATAAATTGTTATGTTATGGTAAATATATCTTAATTTCTTTTTGAAATGATGAAAAGAAAATAATTTACGTTATGAATCATATGTGGGTTTGCTTTGAAAAATTTTGTTCAAGAATAAATAAATGAAGAAAAGATACATTTACAAAACTTGATGTATACTTGTACCACTGTGTAGAATGAATCACACCTTAATTGTCCAGATTGGGTGTGTAATATATCTCTTTTGGCTTTGTGTTTTATTTGGCTAGTTCAAAAATGAAGTCTCTATAGGCTGGGAATCGGCATAGAAATCCCATTTATTCTAGACTTGATCCAGCAATAGAGAAACTCCTGGGTAAATTCAATTCAGAAATGGTCAAATACAAAAGTCCTATCTTCTGTAGCCCATTTCTTGGGCTGTCCAGTTTTGAGCTCTGACAAAAGACTGTGAATAGAAAATCTCAGAAACATACAATCATTGTCACTGTTTTTGATCTGTCTCCCTCTTTCTCTCATGTAGATAGAAACATGCACAGTAGTACAGGTAGATAGAAGCATACACAGTAGTACATGTAGATAGAAACATACACAGTAGTACATGTAGATAGAAACATACACAGTAGTACATGTAGATAGAAACATACACAGTAGTACATGTAGATAGAAACATACACAGTAGTACATGTAGATAGAAGCATACACAGTAGTACATGTAGATAGAAGCATACACAGTAGTACATGTAGATAGAAACATGCATAGTAGTACATGTAGATAGAAGCATACACAGTAGTACATGTAGATAGAAACATACACAGTAGTACATGTAGATAGAAACATGCACAGTAGTACATGTAGATAGAAACATGCACAGTAGTACATGTAGATAGAAGCATACACAGTAGTACATGTAGATAGAAACATGCATAGTAGTACATGTAGATAGAAGCATACACAGTAGTACATGTAGATAGAAACATGCATAGTAGTACATGTAGATAGAAACATACACAGTAGTACATGTAGTTATTCAGGGAGTACAGTAGTACATGTAGTTATTCAGGGAGTACAGTATTACATGTAGTTATTCAGGGAGTACAGTAGTACATGTAGTTATTCAGGGAATACAGTAGTACATGTAGTTATTCAGGGAGTACAGTAGTACATGTAGTTATTCAGGGAATACAGTAGTACATGTAGTTATTCAGGGAGTACAGTAGTACATGTAGTTATTCAGGGAGATAACCTGCTCTAAAATTACAGAACATGTTTGCAAAAAATTAATGCAAGTGTTTTTTGCTTGCATTTTTCAAATTATTTTTATCATGCATTATATTAGGCGTTGCTTGCATATTTAATCCTACAGCACCTCTCTTTTTGCTCTCATTGCCTCCCCTCTCTTTCTACCGAAATGGTTTCAATTAAAATTTTATAATACAGTAGTTATGTGAATATTCTGAAAGCACAGATGGAAAAATTTGAATACATTACATTGGTGAAATATACTAGTTCATGCTATTAAAGACATCAGTTGGCATTTAACGTTACCCCTAAAGACATCAGTTAGCATTTAATGTTGCCCCTTGAGTGCCAAATTGCAGTGTTGAAATTCTGTAATAGATGGAGCCTAAAGCACATTTCAGTTTTTTGCAAAGAGTGAAAGTGATTGTGAGTGTGAATAGAAATGTAGTAACCAGTTATATGTTGATAAATAAACTTCAAGACAAATTGTTGTTGGGAAATTAAAGGTTTAGTTTAACAAAGGAAATAAGATGAACTAGAGATATAAAGATAAATGTGATATCAGGATGGGTTTTTTTTTAAAGTCCCTTTATTCATAAGACGACAGCATTGGTTGTCAGCAGTGGGACCACATAGTCAGTGCACAGACGGCCATTAGCTGTTATAGAGTGAGCATCTTTGGAGCTGAGTTCAGGGATTGTAGTCTCCATGGATTAGTGCGTTGCAGATAACGGTCAGGCTATTCCATCATCGAGCTGATGCATGAAGAGGGAAGGGAACTACTGTCCATGGATTGATCTGGCATAGTTAATAGTTCACACACTCCCCTGTTAGTAGCCTGATAATTGAGGCAGCAATACAAGTGACAAAAGATGTCTGACCTGAGCCACTAGTAGGTACCAGGGACCAGCTTGCATCAGAAAGGGCTCAGTGGTTGGAGGGTTGGAGTAGGGGAGCAAGCTTTGTGAAGAAATATGGAAGATGGAGGTGTAAATGAGAAGTAATAACCAGGGACTGGCTGCTCCAAAAATAGCTGTCATTGTGGGATTTTCATTTGGCTTTGAAAATTCCTTTCAAGTATAACTCTGTGCATTTGAAAATGTTACTTGCTTGACCCACTGTCAAAGATAGAAACCATAATTGCAGCATGGGAAAATAAGAAAGATCACAAATATTACCCCATGTTGAGTGGTCTCCCCTGTTCATTTTGTTGTCAGTGTCACATTTTCTTGTGCAGTCATGATGATGTGAATATTTACTATTTGAAGCAAGTTTTGTCAAATAGGGAATATGTTTTAACTTATCAGTTACATTTCAAAGCAGATATTTGTAACTATATTGGTTTGACATATATTCAAGTTATAACATATTCACAAACTGGTTATAGAGGAGGTCATCGCCTTCCATATTGGAACTTCATTGAGATTTGAACTTGGATTCAGTTAGAACTTTTTAGTGATAGGACTTATATTTTTGAATTCTAGGATTAATTTTTGGATTATATTCACAAACCGTAAGTCTTATTTCATGTTTTTACCTTGTTTTCTAGGGAAATAAATTATTTTGTTAAATTTACAAAGTTTGTTGACTTCACTCTTTTCTTTTGTTACTTTTGTATGAGCCTACATGTAACACCACAAACAAATCTAAAAGTATATAAAAAAAATTGTGATATATTAAACCAGGTTTTAGCTGAGTCAGCACATTTCTTTTCTTGGTTATGTTTCAATGTCTTTAACCTAAACAATCTCTCTCTTAAAATCTTGCATTTTCTAAAACCTTTACCTTTCCATTGTTATCTAAATTTTTATTTATCTACTGGTACATATGCTATTTACATGTATCTGCTTACAAAACATTAATTATAGGCATAATGGCTTTATGGGGTATGCAAACAGAAATTCTTTATTTCGGAAGATAAATATAATGCAATTCCCAGAAAACATCTGATACTTTTTTTTAGTTAACTTATGTGTTAACTTTCATGGTGATACTATGTTTCATATTTTGTGGCAAGCCCAAATCTACACAGGGCAAGTTCATTTTCCAGCCTGTTCATCCCAGAGCAGCAGAGTTGAATAAAATTTTTAAAGAATTACTTTAAATTTATTTACTCTATCAACATCATCACCTAACCTGTTCCTGCATAAAATAATATACACAACTCTGCTTCCTACAGAAAGTGAAGGAAATCAATTCCTGAAATTTGTCACAACACCTTTTTAAAAAAGACCTAAGACATTATGATACCTTTCATTCATTGTCTGTCTGTCTGTCTGTGTGGTGATGATATGCAGGATGTCATCTCTAGCTCCTAGCCCCAGGATCCTTGGGTGTGGGGTGAAAGGTAAAATGTACAATTGATTGTATTATAATTCACAGTTTCAAATATTTTATGATCAGACTCCATACATGCAGTCTGCTGACATAAAAAGAAGACACCATGGATGTCAAACAATTTTTGTTATTGATTCTAGGGGATTAGGAGTTGGAGGGTTGTATTGTATTGTGCAAGTTTTTATTGAGTGAACTCAAATGGCTACATGCTTTATACTGTATATACTCACTTATCAGATTCATACAACTGCAAACTGCATAGATCCAGATCAGCTGTCACATAATGCGTCGGCACATCTGGGTCTGTGCACTTTGGAGTAATCAGTAGAACAAACAAGATCCTGATTTGCAGGTGCATATTATGCTTTGGCAGATCAGAATCTTTGTTGTTTGCAGTTTGACTTGACTTATAGATGAATATATATGGTATACTAAACGTTAACAGTAATTAACAAAATAAATGTATACACTACCATGTGTACTTTCTTATGACATAGACCCTGAGTATACAGTACCATGTATACTTTCTTATAACATAGACCCTGAGTATGCAGTACCATGTGTACTTTCTTATAACATAGACCCTGAGTATACAGTACCATATGTACTTTCTTATAACATAGACCCTGAGCTACTGTTGCATAATGCACCAACAGATCAGGATCAGTGTTGTTTGTTCCACTCGTTACTCTTAACAAATTGAATAGAGCCAGATCTACTGGCATGCTATGCAATGGCAGATCCTGGTCTGCACATTTTGCAGTTGGACTCAATTTACACGTGAGCATATATGGTATTAATCGACAGTGATTGTATACTGTAATTTTGTTTTCTCCAGTATGTGAGATCAGATACATATTTGTCAGTGTTGGTTGTTCATCAGTTTAAGTAGAATTTTAAAACACCTAATAAAAAAGATGGAGTTTATCATTTTTTCTTGAAATGTTTCAAATGTTGCAATTTTTTCCAGCTGTTTTTGATGTAGCACCAGACAAGAATGAGTTGTTCGACACAGTCCTCCCATTCATGTCCTCTGATGATGACAGTTTTGTCTCCTTTTCATCTGATGGAAGTGATGAATCTGGGTCAAGTTCTGGTGATAACAGTCCACCTAACAAACCTCTGCCTCCCCCACCAGTCAGAAATAAGGTTTGATATCTGTTTATGATAGCATATTGTTTATACCATCCTAACATTTGTCATCCATCTGCAAATAAGTACAGAATGTTGATTCAAATACAATCTGGAACTTCCTGATACTTGTTTATCAGTGTTTCATACATATACTTGAAATACTATTATCTTGAGTCTTTCTTCTCCTGCATAATACTCCATAAGTACATTGTTAATTATATCCTCAAATTTAAGAAGTGAGTTTCATATAGAATTCACATTGTTCATCTGTCCATCCATGTGTATATCCATTTTTCTGGTCCTGGCTACACTTCATGTACTGAGTCACCTGTTGACATTCAACTTTGCACAGTGGATCCATAATCAAATGAACATAGGTTATGCTAAAACAAACTTGGTCAATGTGACCTACTTTGTAGAATTTATAAAGATTTTATATAAATATGTCGGGGGAATAAATTTTAATACCGTTTTACTTATTGGCTCCAAACCTGCACAGAGGTGCAGCTTAGATTGGTTGTGACTCATGTTCCAGCATTTATTCCAAACTGCTTAAAATCTAGTGCTGAATCTTCTACACAGTTACGCATATTGTCATCCAATTTAATGTGTGTGTATATCTTAGGATTTTTGAGGCACTTATGGCATGAGTCAGAACTGGGTCATTGTGACATATTTTATAGTATTTAATAAAAGTCCCCACAATATTTCAATGAAGGGGAAAGAAATGGGCAAATGGTCTTTTGAACAGTCATTTTTCAGAAACATTCCTGTGTATTTAATCAAATTTAGCCATATTAATAGTGGCTTTTGTTAACAATATTGGCTGTTTGCATTCATGTTTTGGTACATGTTCCAGTAATCATATTTGCAATTGCAGTTCTAGTAAGTCTACAGATTTATGGGATCAATCCCAAGTTTTCCTGAAAGAGATTTTTGTGAATCTGTTTTAACTTTTCAAGCTAAGAGAAGTTTGGGATTGATCACAAGTTTTCTTATAAAGGCATATCCCAAGATTGCCTTAAGAATTATTTTTGGGACTGAAATGAGGTTTGCCAGTGACAAAATCACCTTCTGGCAAAATTGGTAAGATGCTGGGATTGTTCCCAAGTTTGCGTATAAAGAGGTACTTGGAATTGATCACAAACTTTCCTAAAAGTGATTTTTGGGGCTGATCCCAAATTTGCTGTGTCAGCCCCAAAAATCACTTTTAGGAAAGATTTTTGGGATCGATCTCAAGTTTGGTAAGACATTCTTGAGATTGATCCCAAGTTTTCCGTGTAATAGTTGCTTCAGATCAAACCCAAGCTTTTCAGTAAGATTTTGGGGATGAATTGCAAGTCTGCTTGTTAGTATTATCTAGGAATCAGTCACCTGTTTTCCTGGTGAGTGATTCTTGGATTGGTTCAAAGTTTGCCTAGGTATATATTTTTGGGAATTGATACCAAGATTGCTGTATAAGAGATTTTGTGGAATTCAGGCAAGAAATTATTCAATCAGTCCCTACTTTGATTAAAAATGGGGTTCATGGATCAGACTGTTCCACTGTCTACAGAGAAAAAGATGGGTTCAAGCTTAAAATATTTATGGGTTTAAAAACTAAAAATATGACTTAGACGCCATGTCCGCAGAATCAAGATATTTTACATTAGTAAACTCTCCAGGAAGACGCCCATCAGTGTAGGTGGGGAATGCACTTGGATTTTCTTAAGAAGCAGATTAATTCATTTGTTACTACTAAGGACATTCTGTATCTTTTTTTTGTTTCAACTGATGTGCACAAAATAAGTACAGACAGGATGCAAACAAAGATATATTCTACATAGGAGGAAATGGGAAAAATAACTTTTAAGTTGTTCAATCTGCTCACAAACAAATTTTATTCATTCTTTTTTTCCGTGAATGCATAGTTTCAGGAAATGATACAAATGCAAAGTTTCAGGAAATGATAGATTGATATAAGATTGTTGCAATAGAAAAAAAGTGATAAAAATGACCAGATGAGTTTGAGAAAGACAGCTTTATTTCATTCCCCAAAAGACCATAGCAATCTTAAACGGGGACATTCTAAAAAAGATAACCTTCATATTGATATCCATGGCAACACATTTATTGATTCGGTACATATTTATGTACATCAAAAATTGTGCCTAGTTAAGATTTTATTTATAAACATGTTTTGCCAAGTGGGACTACTGATGAATTTCAGTTCATTCTGTCATGAAAGTTATATTGTTTGAGCTACTCTCTAGTGTATTGCAATTGAGATGCAATACGTAATGACTAGCTAACATTAAGCCTTTCATGCATATGAGTATACTGTCTTTCATAAATAAGTCTCATAATGATTATGTGCATTCCAGAGACCACTTAGTTGTTGCACAGTCCAGTGATCATTTACAGATATAGATCATGAATTCATGCAGATCACTGCAGATGATGCTAATTTTGCCACATCATGCAAATTCAATAGCCATCCTTGATAGAGTGTGAAGTTCATGTTCAAGAAATTCCGAAGAAACTGAGGACAAATAAAAAACGGAACTGCAATGAGTAGATGTAAATATTACCATCCAAGTACAATGCTGTTGGCATATTTTGTGAAGGATAAATCTTAAACGGTAGGAATGATGAAGCTTTTTGACCAGAAGAGCTAATGAGATGGTCTGTTTTCCCTTGTCCAACCATTAGTGTAAGCTTGTTATTGCAACTCCTCCTCAACTACTTGCAGGATTGCCATGAAACTTTACTGACACATGCATCCCATGGTCTAGTTGGTCTCAGACATCTTATATGGTGACCAGCTTGAAAATCTTGTTATGGTTACAACTCCTAAATTGATGGTAATAGCAACATGAATCCCTTTGGTATAGTTACAACTCCTAAATTGATGGTCATAGCAACATGAATCCCTTTGGTCATATTCTCATCAAGGAGACATCTTAAGATGTCTGGTTATTCATAAATAAAAATGATTCCAACATGATTTCCAGTATGGTCACCACAGAAGCCATCTTGAAAATCTTTTTGTTCCTATTCCAGAAGAAAGGATGACCATATCTATATGGAGGTTTCGCTACAAGACTTCTTGTGATGTGTAGTTGGACCTAAATGAAAATGGTGTCAATCTAAAGTCCAGTATGGCTGCCACAACTGTCATTGTGACAATCATATTATTCCTTCTCTATGGATGGTCATTTCAGCCTGAGGTTTTCACTAAAAGACTTCTTATGATGTCTAGTTGGTCTTACATGACATGAGAGGTCCAGTATCGTCACTACCTTAGCCATCTTGAAAATTTTGTTATTGCTACTCCTCAGCGGATGCTCTAATTAGCATGAGGGTTTTCACTAAAAGACTTCTTATGATGTCCTATTGGTGTGAAATGAAAATGGTACCAATCTGATGTCCAATATGGCCCGTACAGCAGCCATCTTCAGCAGTTTGCTATTGCTACTACTCCTACATGGATGGCCATATCAGCATGGGGCTTTCACTGAAAGACTTATGGTATCTTAGCTGGACCTAAAAAAGGGTGCTGATCTGACATCCAAAATGGCCACTATGGCAGCCATCATAAAAATCTTGTTATTGTGTTTGTTTGAAAAGAAAGTCATACTGACATACTATTAAGGTTTACACCAGAAGGCTTTGCATAATGTCCAGTTTGTCTTAAATGAAAATGATGCCAATCTTATGTCCAATATGGCCACCACAGCAGCCATCTTGAAAATTTTGTTATTGCCTCTCCTCCTTAATGGAAAATCATATCTTGAAAATATTGTTATCTCAACTCCGCTCCAAATGGATGTCTATTTCAATATGGGGTTTTCACAAGTAGACTTCTTATTATACCTAGTTGGTCCAAAATGTAAATGGTGCCAGTCATACATCAAATATAGCTACCATGATGACAACTCCTTCTGAATGGATGATCATTTTGACATGGGATTTTCGCTGTATGACCGCTAATGATGCCTTTTATCTCTCAAATGAAAATGGTGCCAAGTTGACATCCAATATGTGCACCACATCAGGTAATTTGAAAATGCTTGTTGTGGCTGAAGAATATACGAGAATTTCACCAAGCTACAGTTAGAACAAAGGAATGGTCTCATCTTGCATTCCTGGAAATTCTTTTTGACCAGTAGAGTGTCGTTCCCTTCTTGGGACTATGTTATCTATTTTTGTAATTGAAGCTTATACATCCATGAAATGGGTAGATGAATACAACTGGAATACATTAACACCTCCATAAACAGAATATATTAAATGCACTCACAGCCATGAAGGAAACAGTATACACATATTGCCACACAAAGAACACTAGTATCACACCAGGACACAACATCTCTACTAATTAGAAACATGTTTATTTATAACTGCACACATGTAATGAATATACAAACATGATAAATACTATAGAAATTGGATCCATGGAAATTGTACCATGAAGGGAAAGACAGCGTGAGTGCAACACCTCCAATTCTTGTGTGTTGGATGCAGGTATCATCATTAAATGTGTATATTACTATCCACTTTATGGCCAACTGTGTTACATCTAGGATCCCATAGGTAGGGGATACTGTATTCTCCACCATTAAATGTTGGGGGACACACAACATTTTAAAGGGACACAGGAAAATTTGTGTACATAATACACAAATATTCGCTTAGGTTTCATTGCAAAATCACCGGCCGGATGGAAAATAGCATGGTCAGATGACACAGAATTGTCACAGCTTAAAGTCCCGAACTTTACTGTCATGCACTAATGAATAAAACTTTAATCTTGTAGGCTGATTACAAGGTTTATCTTTCCAAAACACTCATCCCTGTTTGACTAAGCCAATAAAGATTGCTCTAAATTTGAGAGCATGTAGGTTTTGTGGTCATCCAAATCGAGGATCAGAGACTGACCAAGGTTAGACATATGGCATGACCTGTCTGCTGTCATTATATCCATGATGAATAATAGATTTAACAGCCTGTGGATGCCCCTTTGAATGGGTCTATAGAGTAATGTGCAAATGTAAAAGGCAGAGATATATGTGCAAGGCAGAAAGAAAATTTATACCAAGAAATATATGAAAGCTAAAGAAACAAGATGGTTTGTAAAGGTACTGTGGAGATATAGAAGGAAAGGATCACAATTCAAAACTGTAAGCTAGGGTTTAGAATCATAATATCTTGAACAGCTTGTGTCAGTATTGTGTTAAAAGTCGTATAGTAGAAGTGTTATGTTTACATTATGTTAGTTGATAGTTTTAATGTGTAGCTAAACCTTTATAATAACATTGTTTATTATTGTGCATACTTTAGAAGGCAATCTTCAACCACCCATCAACATTTCTTGTCAGCATATCATGTAACATATTGAAGCTCTATAACAGTTTATTTTTATTGAACCATTTTCACTGACAAATTCCTTTAAAATGTTTATTTCAATTGAATTAATCCACCAAAGTCACCCTTTCTTTAAAAATAAAATCACCGATAATTGCCATTAACTTTGTGCCCAAAGTATCTGATAGATAGCCAAGATATCAAGTTGGAAATAGCAAGAACCTGATAATAAAATCGAATATTGAGTTAGCAATTAGGTATCAAGTTGAAAAAGCCAGTATCAAGTTAAAAAATGGAAAATTGAGTAAAGAAAATGTGAATTGAGCTAGGTTTTAAAATTATTAATTGGGTTAGAACTAAATGTAGGCATTATAACTGTATGTGTGGTATTAATTCTGTAGTGCTGGGCACTGTGAGTCTTTCCCAGATACATGACTTGTGATGCTTGCTTTTCTTTACTCAGTACTCCATTTTTAACTCTGTAATTGCTTTTTAGCTCAATTCACATTTTCTTTACTCAATTGTCCATTTTTTTAACTTGATACTGGCTTTTTCAACTTGATACCTAATTGCTAACGCAATATTCGATTTTATTATCAGGTTCTTGCTATTTCCAACTTGATAACCACTTTTCTCTACTAAATATTTGCTTTTGTTGACTCGATACTTGCTTCTATAAGAAAAGAATGTGAAAACATTGATAGTCTTTCTCATGAATGGTAAAAAACTATAATAGTGACATGATTCTGTTGTGTAAAATTGGTAAGAAAATTATTTTGTCAGACTGGAAATCAGTACTGTGATATTATAGTTTTACTATAGAACTTCAAACATTAAAATATCCTTTCAGAAAATGTGTGGATGAATAAACAGTTTTATGGCTTTGACTTAACCACCAATGACAGATTTTGGGGGGTGGGGGTGGAAGGGAGGGTTGTCTAGAAAAACGGGGACAATAAGGATAGAATAGGTAGGAGCTCACATTGACAAACTCACACTATCGGAACCAGTGGGTGGAGCCAAATTAGTTTGGCATTTCCATGGCTATAAATGATCTGCACACAATCAGGAGTTTAGCCGGCTTATATCTGGTGTACACATGAAAGTTGTTGAGCTTGATATTATTGCTGAATCAAAGAGATGTCCTATTGGTATATTCTGTAGAAAGGAAAATATTTTAATTTGAGAGAGAAATAGAGCAGACACCGGAGTTATTCAAGAAATATTCCCTAGCATTTCTATGGATCAAGTCAAGGTGAGTGGCATGTATTACATATATTTGACGCTTTTTATGATTTTTGTACATAAATGTTATCAAAAGACTACCATTTTGGTCTTCTAAAAATCAAACTGTAAAGTGATAGTCAATCAGATGTCCAGATATAAAGGAAGGCTTCTTGACAATAACAAATGCAAATTCAGATGGACTATGATGTTTCAAAAGTCATCAGATTTTATTAAATATGATAGCTGGTGCAACAACATTTTGTTTTAAAGAACAACAGATGATACAAACAACTAAATCATAGTTAATGCTATTTCAGAGCTATCAACATCTAAAATAATAATGATAATAAAAATAATAAAAATAATTTCTTAGATATTTATTTTTCCGGTGACTTTCAGTGATCAAAGGAAACATGCCTTTTTGTCTAAGCAGGTATTGATGACTAAACACTGATCCAGTCATGGCATGTGTATCATTTCGCACAAAATTCAGGGAATAGCAGAAGGAGATTGGCACAGGTATAGTATACTAATTGTAAGCATACTTTATTTGATATACAGTCAAATCCAGTTATCTTGATTGTAATGGGGATGTCAAGAAATCATCAACATAAACTGGGTCCGGAGATATCAGGGTTTAGTTGATAAATCTACTGCAGAACAATGATTATGCATCTGAAGTACCAAACATGAGGAGTTTTGTTGTTAAAAACAAATGGCATTTCTAATGCACAATAAAAATAATAATTCAGTTTGCCAGGTTGTAGAATAAAGAAGATTGGAAGTTTTTTAAGTAACAAGTCACACATTTTACAACACATTAAAATTAGATCATTGGTTTAAAGTTCTTATTTTACTGTGAATAGCCTCATCCCATTGGTACCCTCAGAAAGCCTCATCCCATTGTTAGCCTCAGAAAGACAGTACTTTCTTCACATCTTCCCAAAGTCTAGGCCAGTTTAAGGCCGGCTCCGGTGGCCTAGTGATTAGAGCCTCCGCCTCGGATGTGGAGGTCGTGGGTTCGATCCCTGGCCGAGTCATACCAAAGACTTATAAAATGGTACTAACAGCAGCCTCGCTTGGTGCTCAGCATTAAGAGGTTAGTGTTAGGACTGGTCGGCCTGGTGTCAGGATAATGTGACTGGGTGGGACATCATGCTACATGTCTGCAGCATGATGCCCCAGTGCTAGACATCACTATAAATTTCCACACTGCAGACATTTTAGCAATATGACTGAAAATTTTTTAAAGCTACGTTAAAAATCCAAATCACATCACACATCACAACACCTTCCCAAAGTCTAGGCCAGTTTAAGTATATGTATGTGTAGGTCTGTACTTTGTTTAAAAGGATTTTTTTTGTTAGTGTTGACTTGTGTTTAGAAGCAAGATATTACTGACCAGAATTGTGCATGGAAATTGATAGTTATTGTTGATCATCAGAGGTTCTGTTACAATGGTATATTCTGGCTTTTATCGATACAATTTGCCTCTGTATTGGAAATAGGTGAGGCTGTTGGTATTCATGTACTGACAAACTGTAAAATGTGTTTAAAGTCTTGAAAATTAACTGTCTCAACATCAGATTCTGTAGACTTATTTTATTCATACAGTTGTGGTCCCATATCCCTCCAGACTGAGATGAGTGACCATTGGCAACAACACAGTGCCAGAGAGTCAGTGTGTCACTTTGATGGGTTTCATGGCTTTGATATTCGATTCAAGATAATATAAATGAAAGCACTCCTCTTTCTGTTTCATAGATGTTTCTCCTATCATTCACTTTTCTGCTTCATTCCATTGGCATTGAATACTCTGTAATCATGGCACAGCGATCGACAACTTCATTAGAAACAAATACTTGGCACTATGGATTTTAAAAAAATACCATTGGTGCTTTTATTTTCTCTTGTTCAAAACAAAGTAATAACCATATGTTTTTTTGGAGGAAGGACCAGTTTGGTTTTGGAATTTTGCAGGTTTCTATTTATAGATGATTGGAAGTCACATGATCTAGCCATGCTGTAGTTGAAGGCTTACACTCAACATCAAGCATAGAAACGCTTTAACTATTGATGTTATAAGTGAACTTGGAACATAAGTTGTTAACTATGCATGGATTAAGTTGTTGATTGACTGTAATGATACAGGAATTTTAACTGTGCATGGTTTAAGTTGTTGACTGACTGTAATGATACAGGAATGTTAACTGTGCATCATGTTTCAGTTGTTGACTGACTGATGATATAGGAATGTTAACTGTGTATGGTTTAAGTTGTTGACTGACTGACTGATATAAGAATGTTAACTGTGCATGGTTTAAGTTGTTGACTGACTGTAATGATACAGGAATGTTAACTGTGCATCATATTTCAGTTGTTGACTGACTGACTGATATAAGAATGTTAACTGTGCATGGTTTAAGTTGTTGACTGACTGTGATGATATAGGAATGTTAACTGTGTACAGATTAAGTTGTTGACTGACTGTGATGATATAGGAATGTTAACTGTGCATAGATTAAGTTGTTGACTGATTGTGATGATATAGGAATGTTAACTGTGCATGGATTAAGTTTGTTGACTGACTGTGATGATATTGGAATGGGACTACACCATAGTTTGTTCCACAAAGCATCATGAATTTTATCCTCTCTATAATTCTGTACATTTTCAAGTCAGCGTCATTAAATGTAGCTAAAAGTACCTAATTTCATTTAAAATATATTGTGTAAAACGAATTGGGTCTATTTATCTACATTTAATGATATTGACCTGATAATTTTCTGAGTTACAGATAAAATAAAGTTCGCGATGCTGTGTGGAATGAACTATATTGTTGTGGTGTTGACATGTGGCACTGTCCATTATGAACACAGCTCCTGCAAAACTTAGAAACACATTCATTCATTTGCCTTACTCTAAAGTATTGTTTACAACATTATTTTCTCCACTCAATGCAAGTGGTAAACCATGCACTGAAGAGATTGGTTGATTAGCATTTGTACCAGTAAAATTTGATCTTGTATCAAGTTTTTCCATCGTTGCTGGTACTTGGTTCTGGTAGTAGTGGAAACACTGGATCATCTCTTGTAAAATTTCTCTGAGATGGACATTAAAAGTTCATCAGATTATGCAGGGGCACATGTTACTTCGGACCGAAACTTATGCCTGACAAAACGGGGTTATTGACTTAACAGGGGTTGAGATAAGTGTGGAAAAATTAGCATAGCAAAGAAGGATTTTTTTTGACCGGACTAAAATGCTCGACATACATGGGTTCCTGAGATAACTGAAGTCGAGATAAGTGGGTTTGACTGTACCCTGTTCTGTACTTTAATGAATTCTTAATCAAAGTTCAAGTTCTTGATTTGAAAATGCATGTGACCATAAAGGAGGCACTTAACAGTAGATTTCCCTTAATTTTACAGTGCAGAATAAAGATTCAAACGTGAGAGTTGATCATAGAGTTTAAGACTTTTGTGTCAAGCTGTCTGAACATGATATACACTAAACGACTAGATGCCTCTTTTAGATGTGACAAGTTTAGGACATAGCTCATGTATGCTTCTGTGGAGTAGGTGCCAAAATCAAATCAACTTGTTTAAGTAAACAGTCAAAAGACTCATTGCCCATTAATATTGGCATACGCAGTCATGTCACATATCAATGATTTTTAGCTTTCTTTATCTACTTTTACCTCGATAGCTGTGAGATATTACTACTTGCAATATGTCATATCTTCAGAGTCAAGGTCACATGTAATAACAAGCACTGACATTTTAAGGTTTCCTCAGCATACTAGGTGGGGAACATACATTCACCAAATTTGCTTTCATGGAACAAAGAAATTAAATTCCTTGTTAAACTGTCTGATAATAAATAAAACAATATTTCTAATGAGCATTTAGGAATGAAATATCTAAAAGTTTTGAGGGAAGTGGCACTGAATGTAGTTTGAAGTAACAGGCTCAAGAACATTTAGTGATTGTATAAACCTTGTCAAACACTCAGCCACCAAGCAGTAAGGGTTGCATCATGAAATCATTGTGATTGAAGAAAAAGACATGCATGGAAAGAGACAAAAAGTTATTGATGGAGAAGTAAATAAATCCCTCTACATTTAATCATTTATCCTGTCAAGATTGTTTTGGTTCTAATTTGTTTAAGGAACTGATCTATCCTGTCTGCATAATTGTTTCAGTTTCCATTTTTTAAAGATACAAATTGTTGTAGATCATTTTGCCAAAAAATGTGTTTTCTGTTGCACACATCTTCAACTTATCTAATAAAATAATAGCATAGAAAATAAAATATATAAAATATTATACAGCTGTTGTACAAATTTTATCTTATATATCATCTACTGTCTGATTTTAACTTTAATTGATAAAGTGTCTGATGTATCATGCATAAACATTTCACAGTTCTGTAACATTTGATTCTGTTCCTTTGTTTCTTATCAGCCCCCCCTCCCCAGCACCACCACCCATGGGGAATATTATAATATCCTCTCTAGTCATAGACTCCTAATGTCAGTTTTGTGGAAGTCTGTTAAGTCACCTTATAGATATATCTGCCAAAATGGCAACTTGGACTAGTTGGATTATTGAATTTGTCTTTTGGCTTGGGTTTAACTCAGTTTATAAATATCTCATAGGATTATATTTCAGTACCACTTCACTGTAATATGTGTTTCAGATATCAAGTGTGCATTGGTATGTTGGTTGGAACTAGGGAATATTAAGTGGATCTGCAGGTGCATGTAAAAATCAACTATTACTATTTCAGAATTGCAGAAAGTCAAAGTTTTTGTTGTTGTTAAATGTTAGTATAGTTCTGAGTTTTATTATATTCATCAAATGTATTGTACTAGATTGTTATATATTCTTGCTGGATGGCACACTTAATTGTATTCCACATGTATTTAGTGTTGATGACACAGTCTCGGCAAAATATAGGGTCAATTAGTATATTGCTGTTGTGATTTCAAAGACAGATTCACTTAAGTTTTAATAATAGTAATAATAATAATAATAATAATAATAATACATTTTAATTCCATTATGATACCAAAGATAATATCGATCAGGTATGAATTCTTTGCAGATCTTCAAAATATATGCAGTTACATAAGAGAAAATCTATATTTGGGAGTATTTAGGAATGCTGATAGATGATGGTAGTTGCTGAGTGAAGTAAAGTAGAATACAGTCAGTCTTATGAATTATGGCTGCTCCCTTTTTAATACTTTTACAGACTAGATGAAAGAATTATTGGCATACATGTAAAGTCAAAAGTATGCATTTTCTTTATTGTTTCAGATTATGCCATATAAATTTGGAGGATAAGAAGAAGACAATGGCCATCGAAAGCATGGGAGACAATGATACTACGAAATGAATTTACCATTGAACTGAAATCCTGGCACTTCATCCTAGTGATAGATTTTGTATAGATTTCGATAATCAGAGTGGCAATGAACTTTCATTTTGCTAACTTGCATAATATGACTAGTGTCTTCAAGGATATTCAGTAAAAAGCAAATTAACGGTATCCATCAGTGGAAACTTTATGCATTTTGGGAGTTCAAGATGTGTCTTGAAGAAGTCTCAACATGCATGAAGTATCAAGTCAGCCTAATTAAGTTTCAAAATATTTTTGAAGTTATTTTTTTTCTGCTGTGCAAGTAAGGTCCATATCATTATTTCATTTTCAGGTATTACATATGCTGGTGAAATTTATGAAAAAGCATGGATAATTACATATTAAAATTTGTACCCCAAATTAAAAGCATGGATAATTACATATTAAAATTTGTACCCCAATTTAAAAGCATGGATAATTACATATTAAAATTTGTACCCAATTTAAAAGCATGGATAATTACATATTAAAATTTGTACCCCAAATTAAAAGCATGGGTAATTACATATTAAAATTTGTACTCAAATTAAAAGCATGGATAATTACATATTAAAGTTTGTACCCCAAACTAATTGTCTCTCATCATCTGTCATTAATTTGTAATTTTGTCAAACACAAAAATTAAAAGCAAGGAAAAAGAATTTACATTTTCTGTGGCTATGCTGTATATAAATGAGATCTTTTAGTGGATGTGGTTCTTACTTGAAGAGTTGTAAAGGTGTATTGAGCTGCTTGACGTACTAAAACCCTTTTTAACCATTAAGAAGACAATCCCATACAATCTATGACAAAAGGGACCCTTTTTAACCATTAACAACACAATCCCATATAATTGATGACCAAAGGGATTGTATTGTGAGAATACAGTTAAATGTATAAGGTTAAATGGGCTGGAAATATCAGAATAACAGTTACCAGTATCAGGTTTCAGATTAGCAGCAAGTGGGAAGGGGAATTTGGAAAAAATATCAACATCAGGGACAGTTTGTGGGATTCAGGAAGGCAGTGACAAATCTGGGTAACTGGGACATATTCTGTTTAGATACTGGTTCATCACCATTGAGTTATAGTATGGTCTGTGGGGCTAGTCCTTCACTTAGTAAGGGTTAGCCAGTCATTGTATGCAAGTCAAGTGGGTGTTGGTATGTAATATAGTATATATCAGGGGTCAAGCTAGTAGACTTCAATTTTAGAGAAAAGTGACTTCTCTTGGAGAGAACAAGGAGAGGTGAGAGCTGAATAGGGAGAGGTGGAAGCAAAGCAAGATATGCAATTATATATATATATATATATATATATATATATATATATATATATATATATATATATCACATACATTAAAAAATAACATGCATTTAAAGTGTTGGTATGAAGCAATTTGATATACCAATACTATTGGTATATCAAGTTGTGATTCGCCCATGGCGCAATAATACGCGTATATAAACATTCTCACGAGCGTCTGCAGTTGATTCTAGATCAATGATCAATTTCCACAGATTAGTCACTAGTGACGTATGAAAATAACGATGAAAAGTATTAATAATCCCCGTTTTCTAAATGAATTTAATATGGTACACATTTTCATCACAATTCTTTCTGCTTTCTGTTCTCCCCTCCCCTCTCATGTATAACGGACAAACTGCGCAGAAATGTGGAGTGAGAGAGAAAAGGAATTTGGGCTGGATAAAAAAACCTTGAAACAGAAATTACACCAAGTAACCTACAAGAATATGATTCGTCGTAACGATACGTGTGCACTTTCCTTGGGATTTATCTACAGTGTTTATCAATGATACAAAGTTGCAAACCAGTAAATTCCTCGGTTACTTGGTACACATACTGTGATGTATTTAATGTTGTTTTGTAGTTTTTTCTTAAACATACTATAATGTTCTAAATAATCGATTATTATTTAAATATGAACACGTCCAAAGGCCTCTCTCTCTCTCTTTCTCTCGACCATCGTAGCAAGATATGGGCTAAAATCTATGAAATGACGAACGTAGAGGATTTTTGTTTGTGTTATCCCATGATATCTCTGGACTTAGGAATGTTGGTAAAAGTTAAGTCAAACCGACCAAAGGATGAGAGAGAGAGAGAGAGAGAGAGAGAGAGAGAGAGAGAGAGTTTTAAAGTCAAACCGACCAAAGAGAGAGACAGACAGAGACAGAGACAGAGTTTTAAAGTCAAACTGACCAGGGAGAGAGAGAGAGAGAGAGAGTGAGAGAGAGAGAGAGGGTTTATGGTCGGTTGTACTGTTGCTAAAGCAGAATAATGACTTAGATGAACTGTAAATATATTAAAATAATTACCTCTTGCTGGTTCATCAGTTGGCTTAGTTTCTATTCCACATTAATTTCCATGCGCCGGTATGTGAATGGCGTTCATGTGAATGACGTAGCTATCCAAGTGTTGCTAGTGCTCTACTTTTATCATTAAAACCATCTTTCATGTTTAAATCATAAGTGTGTATTATATTGATATAATCAATGTGGAGAAAAATAGAAACCAAGAAAAGAAAACAATTAACTTATCAATATGCAGAGGTGATTGTAAATAGCCACTAAAGGCATAAAACTACGTTTTGTAGCGGACCCACTCAGGGATGTGAGGAGTTCATTCACTAGGTCATTACACAGCTGCTTGTAGTAAATCTGAACTCCGTTCAAAGGGCAAATATATGTATTTGTATGGGATATAAATAAAATATATGTACAGTATGTATGCTATATCAATGATATACCACTCGTATAAATTTTTCATTAAAAGGAAACTCAGCAAGCTTCGTTTCCTTTTAATGAAAAATTTATACATCTCGTGGTACATCATTGATACAGCGTACATACTATACATATATTCTATGTATATATATATATGTATATTAGTGCATGTGTGTGTGTGTTTTCATTCTCTTTTTTTTTTCACATTTTAACTGATAGGAGTAACTAATTACAGTATTGTAAATGCTAGTTAGTAAAAATGCTTAATCAACTACTCTTAAACAAGAATTTTTTAAAATGAAAGTTCACTATAAAATGGCAGTTCACAAAAATTTGTAACTTGTTTGAAACAACCCCTGTAACATGTACAAGAGAGCAAATGCACATGCATCTTCATATCATTTTTTTGCCTCAATTTCTTTGTTGCTGATAAAACATTACTGTAACTATTCATAGATAACAAAGCATTAATGTTGGTATTTGAATTAATTGAAACCTTTCCAACCGAATTGAAATGGCAAACATGAGCGCATCTGTTTTTAGAAAGAGGGGCTTTCTTAATGTAATCATTCCCATTACATTGCTAAAACAGTCCATTGAGAAGATTGCAGATTCTTGGTTTTATTATTTTTCTACATAACATGTAGTAATGTCAAGCATTGGTCAAATAGTAAAAACAACAGTGAAAACAACTTTGATCTCACAGTGCTTCTCAAATTCCACAACACTGCATTGTCCCATACATGGGACCTACATAATTGCACTTTTATGCTTATTCTTGAATAAGATAATATTTAGATTTTGCTTTCTATGAGTTGAATATTTTCCTTAATATATTTGCCGATATGTTTACAAAAACAGTCTAAGAGTGGTACATCCCAGACACAATTATGCCTGCCATTATTCCCCCTTGACAGGTTCAATTATGGATTCCAACTGATTTGATAAAGAAAATAATGCTGAGGTGGAATTTATCCGATTATAGTTGATCATCGGTTGGTTGAGCATATTAAGATAGTTGATTGTGAAACTCCATAATTGATTGTGTGGAAAGGGAGACTACTTCTTTTTAGAGTAATACAATACACAAAGGTTAGTAAAACTCAAGTGTAAATGGTAAGTTGTTTAGGACTTACAATCCACTACAGTTGATTAGAATTATTTATTCCCATCACAACTTGCAAATATAAAACCATACCATACTTCTAAGGTGCAAACTTAATTAAGAACATATAGTCAGGATTACATGATTTTGCTGTTAAATGGTAGAGTCAATAAATTTTTTAACAAATTTGATGATTTGTTTCAGTTTAAATGTAAAATCCTTTGTAGTTTTTGTAAATTATGACAAACAATGATAGATTCATCACATATGAAATGGTTATGGGGGGTTGCAGTAGATTTTCAGTTGGATAAAATTGATCAGCCATAAAATGTTGCTTTCATTTAAAAAAGTTGTAGAACAAAAGTAACATATTTTTTATCAGATTAAAGTATACATGTCATTAAAAGAGATTACTCTTGTACATTTATTACTATTTTGAACTCTTGAGCAAAGATATAACTGTATAACAAACAAAAAGAAAATTTGCTCTTAGTAACCAATTATGATTGATTATCAGTTGGTTAAGTGGAACCGATTATCAATTATGAAATTCTGACTGATTCCCATCACTAATGGCAGTTAAAATCTTCAGGTCACCGATTCTGTTTTTAAACAAAAATTGCTATTTACATACTACTGTTTAAGTTTTGAAACACAAATTTGTACATTTTTATTATCAAATGATAACTTGTGGAAATTGGCCAGCGATAGTTGCTATAACCAGAGACATATATAACACATATCTGCTATAACTTACACTGGAAAGGGTTAATGCTCAATCAGCTATCAAAACACATGCTTGTGAATATGCAAGAGTTTGTTTGTTGGCACAGTTGAATTAAACACCAGCTATTTGATGGCTTGATGCATTCATTTTGCTTTGAGTTGCAACATAACACCGGAAATTACTGGCTAAGGCAAGGGAGCATCTCGAAACATACCGTCATGCAATATACATCTGAAAAGTCACAGGGTGAAGTTGTTTTCACTTTCCTAACAGCAAAAAGCAAAGTTTTAATTTTTTGGCAACTTAGTCGCCTACATCACCCAGTAGCATGACCCCTAATATGTAGATGGCTTGAGAGAGAATATAGGGACCTAATAGACAAGATAGAAGAAAATATATATATACATATATATTTTTTTTTTTTAGAGTGTACAACCATATCATGAAACCATGTAGCTAAACTGTAGTGTCAAACTTGGAGAGGTGGACAGAACATCAGTCTGTGTATATATAAACAGTAGTTCCAAAATGAATTATTATTTTATTAAATATCACTTAGGTTCCCTCACCCCAAACATCTATGATGGTATCAGATTTAATATCTGCACAAAGTTTGGACAAATTGTGTAATATACCATACAAATTAATGAACACTTGCATTAAATGATCTGTGTGAATCAAAACTTAGAAACATGAACAGATTGCCAAGCAGAAAAGAAAAGCAACAATAATAAAGCCTAATGAACAAATTAAATTAACCTAGGAAGAGGAGACAGGATTTTGATAGCAGGACACCTAAAATGGGTTAGATATTGCTTACCTGACACACATTATTTTATTTTACTTTTTTACTATTATAAAAGTCACAAGGGTCATGTAATAATAATAATAATAATAATAATAATGACTTTTTTTAAAGAGGGTAACACAATTAGCTAAGAACTAATATACCTTGAGACCCTCATCCAAAGGAATTTATTTATTTTAGCTGCATCTCTGAAGCCACTGGATATATTGGGTTTGGAAGAAGGAAATAGAGTGGGCATTTCTAATCTCAACTGGAATACTATTCCAGAGCAAAGTCCCAGAGTATTGGAAACTTTTTTAAAAATAATTCCTTATTTGGTTTGGGAATTTTATACTGTTTGGTAGGCATGGATTGCAGGTAGGGGGGTATTGCCAGGTAGCCTATACTGGAATAGTGATTGTAAATATTCAGGAGCAGCAGCAGAGAGGGTGGACCCTACAACTTTTTAAAGACCTTATTTTTGAAATTAAAGGGTTCCTACGAAGGCTGAAAAAAAAGTTTTTGTCTTAATAATGAAAATTTCTCTAATTGACCAAATTTTTTCACAATCTGGTCACATACGTTTGTCGTCCACCCTCTCTGCTGCTATGGTTTTTATCCAAAAATTGTATCAAGTCCGTTACGATATCTTGACCTAGGATCATGTAAATTTATTGTTACAAAACCAAATGGAGCAGCTTGTGCTTTTGAAAAGAAATTTTTAAATTTGTTCATGTCCATGTCGTCTGAACACCAAGTATAATAAATATTTTGCAGCGTATGATTATCTATGCCATTAAACACAACCAAAATGTTACAGTTGTCTCTGATTACTTTTGGAATTTGTGTATATCTCTGGGTAACATAAATCACGTCTGTATTTTTATGTCTACCTCGTGAAAATATTCTAGCTGGATTTGATTGTTTGTCCAGCATAACATCATCATACACTACTAAATTATTAATGAATCCATCCAGATCATCTACAGATGGCGCTTCATCAATATCAGTAATAAAGTCTATGACATTGTCTTCATGTAACGATTTTGTGTTTTCATTAAAATCTTTAAGTACTTCGTAACATCGCTGATCATCTACAGATGGCGCTACTAAATATAATTTATCCCACTTCAGCCATCGCATTATTAGATTAAGCAGTAATTGCGTCTTCCCACTTCCAGATGGGCCTATTATAATCATTCTGATAGAATTCGGAAGCGCTGGATGGTGCTTTACTGGTTCTTGTTTTCGTGTTGCAGAAAAGTCAATTATATCCATATAATAAATAATATGATTCTATATTGTGTTCGATGCAGAGCACCTACCGATACTACTGAATTAACGACAATAACAACAAGAAATAAAAGACGAGCACTTACAGGCAAGTGTGTGAAATGTGGCACCAAGAAATATAAGTTTATTCCAACAAAGACAGGTGGGGGTGATATCGCTGCTTCGTTAGGAAAATTACCAGGAACTCCATGGGCTAAATATCCCGGTGAGAAACATTTACCGGGATATAATTATTGTGGTCCAGGAACTCGACTTGATATCCGACTTGATGATCAAGATCAACCAAAACCAGGAGAGTATCCAGTAAATAAGATTGATCAAGCGTGTTACGTTCATGATGTCGCGTATAAAAGTAAGGATTTACAACAACGACATCTCGCAGATGTGAAATTGATTCACGCATTAAATTCTATACCTAATAAATCTCTCAGAGAAAAATTAGCTAGTTTTCTAGTAAAAACTGCTATGAAAGGTAAACTGGTGCTAGGGGCTGGCAATTAATTATATAACTATCATAATGGAATCTGTTTATTATTCCCCGAGAGGATTCTGGAGAGGTAAAACAGCGATTAGTAAACTCGCCGAAGCAGCAAAAGTTTCACGTGATGTTGCTGCATCATGGTTAGCACGACAGGCAATATGGCAAATCTTCCTAAGTCCACCTAAAAGAATTCATTACGCGCATTTTGATGTTAGCGTTCCTAATGAAGTTCATCAAGCAGATATTTTGTTTTTACCACACGATACCATTAAAACACGTGGACAAAAATATACGTATAGATACGCATTGACTGTTGTTGACGTTGCGAATAGATACAAAAAAGCGGAGCCATTATCAACAAAGACAGCATCTGAAGTTGCATCTGTGTTTGAGCGCATTTATCAACGTGGTGGTCTACGATGGCCATGGTTATTACAAGTTGATCCTGGTAAAGAGTTTCTTGGAGTAGTATCACCGTTGATGAAGAAACATAACGTTAAAATCAGACGAGGACATACTGAAATTCATCGTGATCAGGCAATCGTTGAACGATTTAATAGAACACTTGCTGAGTGATTATTTGGATACCAATATGCAAAGGAAATATCTACTGACCTCAAAGATAGATCTCGTGAATGGGTTGCAAGATTACCGAGTGTGATAGCTGCGTTGAATAATGAAATTACTCGTGCAACTTCCATGAAACCTTCTAATGCGATCAAAAAAAAATATATACCAATACGGCGTGAATCTTTCTCTCAACCAGTATTAGGTAATGTAACTGTAAGATATTTATATGAACCTGGCGAACTTGAAGGTGGTAAAAAAAGAGCAACCGATCCTATCTGGAGCGTGACTACACATAAAATTTCTAGCGTGGTTAGATCCACTGGTAGACCTTCAATATACAGACTAGATTCTACAGCCCCTCAGCGTGGATTTGTACGTGAACAATTACAAGTAATTCCTGAGGATACACAATTACCACCAAGCTCAATTTTGTAAACGTCCAGAGCCTCGACGTCGATTACACTCAAGACAGGTCAGTATTACATTATCACGTGTGTGACCGAGATCACTATTAATTCTGTCTACGGTAAATTGTCTTGGATTATTATTCGATAACTGCCATAACATATTACAGTTGCAACTTGCACAATTATTATTCTGTAGTTGTTTTAGTTTTATAATAAATTCAGTATCAAGATCAAAATCACGTTTATTTTTTTTTTGTCACACTTTTTATAGCTGACTAATTTTTTATTGATATCGATATTGTTAGTGATTTCTTCAGTTATTACGTAATCTACAATAACTCTACGCAGTTGCGATATTCTCCTGACTCGAGATACGGCGAGATAGACTAAATTTGACCATTCAATACGATCATCTACAATCCAGATTCTAGTATCAGTTATAGTTAATCCCTGTGACGAGTGAATTGTTATGGCGTATCCTAACGTCCATGGCGATTTATCCATGTTCAACGCGCTCTCAACAACATCAACAACAACCAACACGATATCATTTAAGACAAGATTCTGTACCCGGACATTTTCAGCATCACCTGGTATTTCAACTTCAATATTTTGTCGTCGAGTATCTGATGGGCGATAACACAAAGGTACAGGTAGATCTGGAAACTTTTCTTTATGTAACGTAAATAATTTCTTTTGTAGTTTATCACGAACTATTTTTCTACTGGCGACTATCAAATCAGCAGGTCTCCATAAAGTCCAAAATTCATTCATAGAAGTTTCTGCAATTACTTTACGCAGAATTTCGCATTGTATTTGATCTGGCTGAAGTCTGATTAATCTTTTAAGTTCTTTTAGCGGTTCATCAATAGCTCTATGGTCGTCATTTATTTCTTCATAATAATCTACAAATGTTTTCAACCATTCATGTGGAGACTGTCCAACAAAGGGTGGTGGTTGACCATTATCGCCGCACATAATCACAGCAGTATTCTTCAATCACAACCAATCAAGAAATGTTTTTAGTGTTTCTAACGACACCGTGCATACCTCGTCCCAAATGATAATTTTAGGTAAATATTTCTCACCCATCCGCGATGGAGTCCATGTGTCTCCACACCATCTAAAGAAACTATGATAAGTACACGATTTTACTCCTCGCTCTTTTATCTCTCTGGCGAGTTTATATGTAGGCGTTAAAACAATTATATCTGATGTATTATTTATAAATAAATTAATCGCACGAGTTGTTTTACCTG
>JAECUM010004476.1:0-49866 GCA_016617855.1 Megalonaias nervosa
TACTAAGAATGCCTGCGATAGTCGTTGAAGTTGAAACGACAATTGTTACAACTGCAGGCGCTGTCATTGTTATTGTTGATAATAATAATCCGGCCCCAGCAACAATAGCGGAAACTGAGTAAACAATTATGTCAATGACAACCATACGTCTGCGATATTTTTTTACTTTTACTGTATAATCGTCGATTATATTTTTTAATTCAGTCTGACATTTACACACTTGATTATATCTGTGACGTTGAACGTCGACGTAGGACTGGGGTCCTTGGTTTTGATCCATTATACAATGACGTTAAGTAATTAATTAAGGGGTTTCAGCTACGAATTCCAGATACCACCAGTAACGTCTCGGAGGCATTTCCGTTGATATCAGCGTAAATATTTCTTTAGTGTTTTTATTTAGCATCACCAGTAGAGGATTATGTTATACATTCGGTGATGATGAAGTGGCAGCAGTAATTTCTAAACCACGCATAGACAGCCTGTATAACCCAGTTACTTCTGCGGTATGTTCGAGAGTGTTATTTTGTGGTGTCCATGTTGATGATCCCGATGCTACTGTATACACGATATTTGTAATCTGTCCATGTGGAATTTTAATCAGATTAGTTTTTTGAACAATATTAGGTATTCTACTGACAATATCGTTGAGTCTCATGTTAACGACGGCTAGTTTTATGTCAACGGTTGGTTGTTCCCCCAAAAAATCTTTAATGGTTTTGTTTATATTTCGACGAAAATTTAAGAACGTTTCTACATGTCTAGAAAAAGTAGCATTGAGTGTAGTCATTTCGTCATTGATTGTTTTTAGCGAAGTTGTCAAAGGAATTTCCTTATCATCGACGTGTTTCTTCGTTGCAGCATCAAAATCTAATTCTGGTGTTCTAAGATTATTAATATCATTTTTATTCATATTGAGAAATGCACGCATTATACCGCCGTTGACTAATACGTACTTAGATTCTTGATCGTCGACATATTTCTTTGTTTCAGCGTCTGTATCTGCAGCTGGGTTTCCAAGGTCTATAATTTTATTTCGGTTCATGATAATGTAATCCGTGAATGAATCACCAGCTTTCTTAATATAATCGTTGACTGACGTACCGGAATCTTGTATTTTACCCTGATCAGTAAAAGTAACGATATTATCAACAACCGCATTAGGAACTCGCATGAGTACATCTGGCAGTTGTATATTACTCGTCTTTAATCGTCCTTCTTTATCCTGAAAAACAACGACCTCATTTTGATCCACACTTGTAATATTTAATAAATCGTCAATCTCATTTCTGAGCTGATCAAGGGTTGCATATTTAGATAAATCACCTTGCTGCTGAGCTTTACCACGAGAAGATCTTCCGTAAATATCTACCATTATATTTACTATTGTCTGTTTAAATGTGACAACGTAGTATATTCATGTACTACTTTGTGAGGTGGTTCTGTTGATTTTGATACAGCATCAAGTACGTTAAGTACTTCACGACCACATATTGGCGGATCAGTTAATGTTTGTGTTGGTAGCGTTGAATACCATATTGGAGTACTTTGTATGTTGCTAACATACTTTAAAAATTCTTTTGGTGGCGCTAGTCCATATGAATCAAAATAAATAATTCCACGTGGATCAATTGCATATCCAACCCAATGAGTGCCTGGACCAGAGTTTTTATCGAGATTAATAATACCAGTTTCAATATTGTTTGGTTGTTTTGGTAATTGATCACGCATAAAAACACCTCTGAAGTTTTTTATTTTTAATTTTTTAGCAGCATTGAGTAAATCAAAATTAGACATAGGCAGAATAAATGAACTGTCCCGGGAAGTCTTAGACCCTTTCCGTATCATGAATGTGGGGTCCCTGGCAATCTTAGACCGCGACCGTATGCTGGCCTGATAATCTTAGACGGCCCGGTTGTGGTACGTTTGGTGCTCTTAACCATCTTCCGTGTTGTTTTTCCCGTGATTTTTTTTTAAGCTATCTGCGTGCATGATTCCCTGACCCGTTGCTTTCTTTAATGCCATTCCAGCAGCGGTTCCAACAGCGCCTAACGCAGCTGCTTTTGCAACAGCTGGGGCTGCAGCGGCTATTAATGCTGGTATAGCTGCAAGAAGTGGAAATATACCACCCGTCTTAGCGATGTCTTTGATAGCGCCCGCAGAAAGATTAACCCGCAGAAAGATTAAGTTTTATACCTTTTTTTGATTTTTTGGCTTCATTGAAGTTTCTGAACTGACGCTCGGTCAACGATAATTTATTTGAACCGCTCATTTGTTCTTTTTTTAGCGATATTTTTATTCCACAGTTATTTTTTGATGCTGATTGTAGCCTTTTAATCTGACCAGGAGTCAGACTAACACTAACGTGATTATATGACATTATAATATTCATAAACGATCTAATTACGTGTTACATATTTTCGACTGGAGCATCAACTGCTCGCATTCGTCCACCAATACCTTCAAATAACATTGATTTATCCCTGAGTATAACGGCTATTGCTCTGTAATTAGGAATAACTGCTGGTGGTGTCACACGAGCTCGAAAGTGTATATCAACTACTGACTGTCTGTATAAATCCAAATGCTCCAGCGAAAAGTAATAGATCGGATACAACGTTGTAAAATCTCTTTGTGATATTTGTAAACCAGTATCAACATTTTGATCACGACCCATGAACGTCATTAGACGATGATATGCACGTGCTACATGATTTGCTCGAAATTCAGTAATATATCCTCGGATGGTTCTTGATGTCCATTTATCCTCAGCGATACTTCAGAAACACCAAGATTGTCAAATATCATAATACTATTTTCTTGATTGTCTACTCGTGCAGTATTTTGAAATGCAATAAATATATGCCGTGGTGCAGAAACACCCTGCTGAGAAGCTATCTGCCACGTGAATAAACCATTAACATTACTCTGCACAGCATCTGTGGTCATTGTCAACCATGATAATGCTGATTTACCACCCTGATCCATAAAAGAAATTAATCTTTTTTCCTCTTCGATAGATGGAGTCATCACCGGCATCCATAATGAAAGTTTGGTTAATACTACTTTACCAGTATCAACACCAGCGGGGCGCCATATTGCATAATTGTCTGTAGCCTTTCGTACGAGTACAACTGTGTGTTTAGCTCCAAAAATAACTTTCCTGACGTTTCTACAGAATCCAAATATATGTGAAAGTGGAATTGCACAAGAAAACCTTTCATCATCACCAAGCATTGCTCGATGTGACGCAAATCCCAAGCTGAAATTTTCATTCATTGATACAACTGTGTCCCCAGCTGCATTTAGTATTACATTCCTATGTTCGGGCTGATCGGTTGTGTCCTTCGCAAACATCATTGATGAACCAGCTGATCTTGAATAATCGTCGCTGTATCTAGCAAGACCCAATATTGTTGTTGCAACATCAACGTCTTTCTGGATTGATTCAATATTTTTTCCGTCAATCATATACGTGGGACTGTCAAATAACGCCATAATGCCATTATTAACAAAACCAACCCGATCAGCAATTCCATAATCTGTATTATCTGCTTTTAAAAGTCTACCTTCAACCTCAATAAACGCCTCGGCAGGTAAGAAATATCTACTTGTATCCTGAACCTGAAGTTCAATCCTCCCACGCTGATCTGGAATTCGTGCGTCATAAGAATAATATTGATAATCACGCACAGACTCATCTTTGAGTACTGGTGCGTCCATGTCAAATGCTGGATCAGATATACGCTTGAACATCTTTATTATATTTGCTATCGTCTAACACGAAGACCACTTCCTGCTATTAGACTAGCGGTTATATTTTTTCCTTTTCTGACATTGGTACACTAGCCAACTCTGCTAGTTTTTGATTAGCAGCTTGATTTATTATTTTACTAATATTTGCAGGCATTGTTTCAGTGCTAGGTAATTTTACTGGCTGAGGTTTTCGTCGTATTAATCGTGCTAGTCTATCCTTGATTGCTGAGAATGCTTTACTAGCAACATTACCAACAGCACCAATACCTTTTTCACGAACAACATCAATAGCTTTCATTCCCAGTTGCTTTGCAATCGGTATTGCTTTTGGGGCTATCCTTCTAAATAGACCCTGAACAACATCACCTAGTCCATCTCCGTAGGTTGTTTTGTATACTGGCAATCGTGAATTTATTACCCTGACCATGGTTGGTCCACGTTGAGTACTATGTACAATCATTTTATTATAGTCATTATATTTAATTACATACTCAATCACTGTGGTAGTCATCGGCAATTTCATTAATGAGAGACCGATACACATTAATATCCATGATACCGCCTGTAAATAATCGTTTACAAATATCAGCTGCTTCATTAATTATTTCTGGAGAATTATTACCAGCTCGTTTTCCTCCGATGAGGATTTCCAGTCGATTAACATCGGAGAGAACGCTGTTTGGACAAGTAATAAGGCCACTTCCTTGATTAGTAAATCCACTTTCACTTATGTTGCCAGAGGAGGTGTTTGACGGCCAATATTCTTCCTGTTCTTCTAAACCTTTTTTTTTCCTCTTCCTCAACATGAGGTTGTCTGAATAGAAATTTTTCCGGCGATGACATATATCCGGGTAAGTGCAATCTTTCAGCATCTTTAACTTGTCTCATAAATTCTGTAAATCTATCCTTATATTCACCAGTGATTCTGGATATATTATTATACTTTCGAAATACAAAAGAAACCCAATTCTTTTTTGAAACACTGGCGGTTTCTGGATCTAATAATGTATTACGATGTGAATATCCTGCTGCTACAAGTTCGATAGGGTTATCCCGAAGTAGTCTACGACCTTCTTCGGTAAATCGGGCAGGTGGTTTTGGTTTTGGTTTTGGTGTTGGCGTAACAAGATCCCTTACGTCACCGACCTCCTCACGAACTTTGTCAATGCTCTCAAGTACTTGTTGTACTTCTTCTTGTAATTGTAGCTGAGCCGCAGCTATTTCAGCTGGAAGTTCTCGTAGAATCTTCTTTGTTTTTTTTAGTTCTTTCTACTATTTTTCCAGTTGCTTCAGCGGTTTTCTCTAACGTTGGAAGAAGACCTTTAGTGGTTTCTGTAATAGGTTTAAATAATTGTTTTGTATCCTCTTCAAATTCAACTTGAGATTCCTGACGTGATTGTAGTTGTTGCTTGACAGAATCACGAACAGGTAAATATTTTTTAATTGCCTCTAATCGCTCTCGAGCTAATTTAGCTGAATGTGGTTCTCCAATATTCATTATTGATAATATTTATACTGGCTGTTTAATTTATAGCAGCAGGAAGGGTGAAAAACAACCAAAATTAATTGACCAACGAGTAAACTAAACGCACTATAAAATAAAACAAAAAATCAACAATAAAATAACAAAAATAACTAACCCAAACGATTTATTATCCGTTTTCAACCGTACGGAAATAGTCTCGGTTAGAGACTTTGGTTTAGAGTTATTGACATTGTTTTTCAGCCTACTTAGGAACCTTATGTTTTAGACAAATGACGATTCAGACAAGTGGTCTGTTCACCCTTCCTGCTGCTGGCCAAATGCAACGCTGTGAAATATATTCGGGCCAAATCCAACTTTGCAGTATTGCTTGATTTAGAAAGGAAAACAAAACAAAACAAAGAAAGAATTTTTTTTTTTTTTCTCTTTTTTTTTTACAAAAATCTAAAAAAAAAATAAAAATAAAAAAAATTAAAAATAACAAAATAAACAACGTCACGTTGTAGTTATTTGCTAGCGTATGTGAATGTGTTAGGCATAATTATTCATTTGTAAGGCTGCTAATCATTCTCCTTTTCTGGAACGCATTTGTTTCCTGTCTGAACTTTACGTAAATTTTTCAAGTCTACTGAATAGTTAATCGTTTTTAAGTAAGCGTGTCTCATCTTTACTATGTTGTCTTTATTATACCAATAGTGTAGCTAGTAAATTGTTGGCTTCAGTATCAATACATACTATTGGCTCTCGATTGTCAACACGATGTCTTTAACAGTATATACAGGGTACGCTTGATCGTCCCACTTTTGTTAGATTACAACTTATATAACAGTTACACATTGCAAATTCATGTCCTATAATGTGTTCACCATGTAATGTTCGGGGTGGTGGTAGGACCTCAATTTTCTTCGGAGCTGAAATATTTTATTTTATTTTTCAAGATAATATTTTTTTTCTCCAAATAATATAGTGGATATTATATGGTGTTACTTTGCGATAAATCAAAGCAAAATATTTTTCTAACTATTGACAGACAGAAATGAAACAAAAAGTCAGAACCATGCCCCAGAACATTGAATTGTTGGTCCATAATATAACTGCGTTATGCTGTGGTACGTATCGCGGTACGTTCAGAAATACCGCAGTACAAAATTTTTCGCGGTACCCAGCTCTATTCATTTCCCATACCAATATTCCAGTTTGTCGCAGAAATTAATATGCATCAAGATTGAATGTGAGGACTGCTTGTTCTTTTACCTTAAACTTTAAGGTAAGGTTTAGATAAAATATAATTAAAGAGTATGAATAATTAAAAATAATGTATATTTTACGATTCCATTTCGGATAAGATAATAGTTATTTAAGGTTGGCATCATTTAAAATAACAATTCAGCATCAACTCTAATGAGCTTTTTACTGACATTTCACAAAACAAATGAGTCAATAAAAGAAGCGCGATTGTAAGTCATACAAACACAATATAAACATATATACAATTGTACAAAACGCAGCGCACAACTTGAAACGCGAACAAAACAGAGCTTTTCGTTCGCCCGACGATTTCCAATATTGCGCAAACAATGACATGAAAAGTTTTTTTTTTTTTCTTCAGTATATAGTATTTAATTTTAAATTTGTTAATACATTCTTTTACTTAAAAGTTTGTCTTTTCTAGAAAATAATGGAGAGGAATTTTAACAATTTGCGTGTACGGGTCATTTTCAGTTTGCAATGTGGCGAAAGGTCACAATATTTTAGATATTTCTTTTCAAAATGATGATGATAATAATAATAATAATAATAATAATAATAATAATAATAATAATAATAAAGATAATTCAAGGAAATTATGATCAATAATTTTGAATTAGTGTTATTCCAAGACGTATTAAAAAAGGAAAAATATTATGATTCCATCTCGCATAAAACTCCTATTTCGTTCCATTTCGCAAAGAACCTCATTGCGAATTTTGAGGACTCACAGTTCCCATAGTAAACCTATGCAAACACCATGATATTAAAAATTCAATAACTTAAAATGTCTGAGAGCCCATGATCAAACCTATATTTATCAGTATAGATGAAACCTGGATGTCAGCTTCTTTCTAGTAGAAAGGATATGAGTCGCGGCATTTTCTGGACTTGCATGTAGCTTGAAACATGTGCTTTCAATTCCGCACCAAAGAGTCAGGTGCTAATTTTAGTAATGAGTGTTCCAAACTCAAGACTGTTAAAGGACTGGAATTCCATCAATAAAACAATATCTCTATTTTTTTTCACTTACAACTAGGATAAACTCTCAAAAGATTCTTTTTCCTAAAACATAACCTATTTTATTAACCAATCCTGGCCAGCCAAACCCATATATACTCTATTAAATGTTCACCCATTTCCAGGCTGGTTCCCATTTTTCCATACCATTAGTACCGTGTGTCCTTGAGACCTACCCTCAAGAGTATATAGTCTGCTGAACTCTCATTGATAAATGTATTATTGCAAATCAAACAATAAGAAATAAATAGTCATCTTTAGTGAGCAAGTAACTAAATTTAATTTTACGTTCTTAAAAATATGTCAATGTGACCTGACACTTGTTCAGCTGTATTTGTCGATGCAGCTTTATTGACCAATGAAACCGAAGGAACTTACTTACTCCGACTCAGTCAAGGAAAACGGGAACGGCCATTTAACATATATTTCCTTGTTAATTTTTCGTCAAAATGGGCTTTGAAACATGTGGTCCGAATGAAGTTATGGTTGTTTCGGGTAAGAAAGAGATTTATGATAATTCCTCTCATATAACACTGTTTGAGTTTATAGTTTTATACTTGAGTTGGTCCAGTGCTTTGATTAGCAACTTGACATTTGACGTTGTTTTCTGTCCCATTGCATTTATAAACGGAGAAAACATCATATGACAGGTCCACAGGCACTTGATTCCGGGGTAAACTAATGTGTACACTCACCGATTAAGTGGTGAGTGTACTCATTAGTTTACCCCGGAATCAAGTGCCTGTGGACAGGTCGCAATATATCATCTGCAAGTGGCATTATTCGGCTCCCATCTGAAACGTAAACTGAAAAATGCGTCCACTTGCTTGCGTCAGAATTTGATTTCATTTAGGAAAAAGAGATCAAAATCTATTCCGACTGTAACAATTAGATCCTGGAATTGTCAGTTTTGACGCACTTTACTTTCAGCTTTTCAGAAATATACTTCTTTCATATTGAGATCTTATTACTTGAGAAACATTAGTTATTTTTGCAAAGTGTGGATAACAAATGACATTGATCACAGGAGTCTGCAGTTTTATCAATAAAGCACGACAAAATTTCTGACAACATGAAATCACCTTATCGGTATTATAAATTATAATACCGATAAGGTGATTATATGTTGTCAAAAATTTCGTCGTACTTTATTGATAAAACTACAGACTTCTGTGCATTGATATATTCCCTCATACACTTCTTAACGAGCTTTCATGGAGATGACTCCTTGTCCTCAAGATCGTGTAGTACGTCGCCCATTTTGCACGCCTCACAAAAGTTCCTTTCTTTCTCTGACACCATTGCACGCAATGCTCCGGAGAAAATACTGTATTTTAAAAAAACACCAGTAGCAAATAGAAAACTCATGTTTGTTGGAAAAATTACATTACCAAAGTTTTTCTTTTGTTTATCATAATCTTCATTTTGGATCAGATCTGGTTGCAAAAGTGAAAATAATGAAATTGGGGAAAATCATGTTTGTATTATGATAAACATGTTTACTTCTGATTTAAAAAATAAGATTTAATTTATGTTTTGCAATAATTAATTAGCATTGTGAATATACAGAACCTCAATCTTTGAATGTGCTTTTTTATAACTTGAAAACTGGTTTGCATCCATTATAATTCATATCTCCAAAAGTGCAATCAATCAGAGGCAGAACACATATTGTTACAGGAGGATTTTTCATTTATATTAATTATCGAACCAGGTATATATATATATATATATATATATATTATATATATATATATATATGTGTGTGTGTGTGTGTGTGTGTGTGTGTGTGTTTTTTTTTTCTTTAACTTAGCAGATTTATGACCTCTATTTCTCAGTATGCATTTAACATTGGTTTTAAGCAATACTTTATTTTCAAGTTGAAAAATCTGTTATATGTTTATTATAAACACATTTGATACATGTATCCAAATTATTATATTCATACTCATTGTAGTCATACTTAAAAATGTGTATGTTTGGATGGAGAGGAACATGCAGTATATTTTGGCCATATGACTTTTAAAGATCACAGCCTAATGGATAGAAGTAACAAGACTGTATTCATGTAATCACAAGTTGGTAAAATGACATGACCATTTAGACATTATTTTTTTACTTTCTGAAAGTTCACTTTAAAAGAGCAGTTGAAATGGTTTCTGCTGTTTTGAACCCCTGGGAGCAAATTCGTAAATGACTTCATGCCATACTGTTCTTCCTAATTTCCATTGTTCATGATAAATCATTACTGTAACTATTCATAGACAACACACTGAAGCATTAAAGCCAATATACGTATAAGCTAGGCCCTTCTTTCCAACTGACTTGACACAACACGTATGGTGCCTTCCATGACATGTGAATGCAAATGTTTTTAGAAAGGGGGATTTTCTTAATATAACTGCTCACTTTCTACCATCATTATGACAGTCCATTGATAGGATTGCAAATTTATGGTTTTATTATTGGCCTACATACTTGTAGTGATGTCATGCATTGGTTAAATGGTTTTTGCTTCGCCGCTTGTTTAATATTTTCACAAAATGAGTGACATCAGAAAAGAACCTTGACCTTACAAGTTACAGTGCTTTTCATTATTCCATTGTTTCTGACCTAAATGAGTACATTGTCAGACATATCACATAAACTGTAAATTTTTTTTCTATGTATTGTATATTTTTCTTAATCTGTTTGCCCAATTATTTATGAAAACAGAAAATCTGATGTAGTGGTATTTCCTAGACACAATGATGTCCACCATTACTATTTGCAGGTTCACTTATAGTTTCAAAACGATTTTGTTAAGAAAACAATGCAAATGCGACACTTAAAATTGTAATTTTTAAGAATTTAAATTGGAAATTGCTCTTGACCAATTCTGTTCTTAAAGCACAAATTACTATTTACATCTTGATGTTGAAGCTTGGAAACATTAGTATGTTTTCATCATCATCAAATGGTGCGCCTAATTTTAAGAATCAGGTAGTGATTACTTGCTCAGGAATGGGTTAATGGTCAGTTAGCTATTACAACACGTGCCTGTGAATGTGCAAGAGTTTGTTGCGCAGTTGGTATCTAAACCGCATTCAATACAGTTTGCCTTGGGCTACAACATAACACTGTCAGATCTACATACCTGGCCACAGTAAGGAAGCATCTCAAAAGTAATAAACTACTGTCACTCGTGTGTGTAAAATATCACCGGCGAAGTCATTTTAGCTTTCCTAGCAGAACAAGGTGAAATTTATATTTTTTTTATGTAATCTCCCAATTCTTGTGGTAGTGTGACCCTAGTAATATACCACAGAACTCAACTATTTTAAATTTAGATACTGATTTAAATCTATTCAGAATAATTTCAGTTATCATTGGTGTTCATATGAATTAAAATGTTGTTGATTTGGTGAATTAGTGCCGAAGAACTCAGCTTGTTTTGTCATAATTTTTCCCATGATAGTCTTATTGATTGGAGGCTAGCAGATACATGTAAAGTGTAGAAATAAGAGAAATCACCATTTATTGCATGGTAATATAATAAATGAAATACTTAATGCATTTTTAACTTTTTTTTACAAAGTTTCAGTCTAAATTCAATCCTTAGGACCCAGGGGTCATTCTACCAGGTGAAATGGGTGACTATGTCACCTAAAAAATGTAAACTTTGCCTTCTTTCGTTAGGAAAGTGAAAACGACTTTGCCCTGTTATTTTTTTTTAGAGGAGCATTGAATGACCATCCTTGTTTAGATGCTTCCTTGCCTTGGCCAGGTCAGTTCCAGTGTTATGTTATTGCTCAAGGCGAAATGTAGGTTTCAGGCTATCAGATAGTTCAGGGGTCAAGCTAGACTTAAATTTTAGGGAGAAGTGACTTCTCCTTTTGGTCAGAACAGGGAGAAGTGGGAGCTAAACAGGGATAAGTGGAAGCTAAACAGGGAGAAGTGAGACCAAAGCAAGAAATGCGATATATATGTATATGCATTATCTTATTTTAATTATGTGCTTTATTTCTCAGTATGCTTTTAACATTTTAAAAGCAATGCCTTATTTTCAAGTTGAAAAATATGTGTTATATGTTTATTATCAACACATTTTGTATGTGTATAAAAATTATTATATTCATACCCATTCTGTTGCAGTATATGTGTATTTGGATTGAGGTAAATGCAATTTGTTTTGGCCATATGACTTAAAAAGCACATCAGAAGCTATACAATGTAATTAATTTTAACTGACAGCAGTAACAAGATTAGAGTCTTGTAATTGCAAGTTGTTAAAAATTCTTAATAAACTACCACTTAATTATTTTATTTTACACAAGTTTTGTGTAATATTGCAGTCAAAAAGATTTCTAGCATTCTTTGAAACAACCCCTAATATATGTACATAGGAATAAATACACAAGTGACTTCAGACTATACTCTTAGTCCTGATTTCATTGTTTCTGATAAAACATTACTGTAACTATTCATAGACAACACACTGAAGCACTTAAGTCGATTTATAACTAAACTGGACCCTTTTTTCCCCCCAACCGAAACATCCAAGAACATGTATTGCATAATGCGAGTGCATCTATTTTTAGAAAGAGGGCTTTTCTTAATATAACTACTCACTTTCTTGCTTCGTTACAAAAATTCATTAATAGGACTGCATATTTATGGATGTATTATTTGTCTCCCTACTGGTAATAACGATACGCATTGGTTAAATGGTATTTGCTTCATTACTATGTATATTTTTCGTATTTTCATGAAAATTAATTATGGTATGTCAGAAAACAACCTTAACCGTGCAGCATTGTTTCGAATTCCACAACAGAGATTGTCACATGTTTCTGACCTACATTATTAAATATTTAGGCTAAATCTCCTATCACATAATATTTAAACTTTGTTTTCATTATATTATATATTTTCCTGAATCTATTTGCCCAATTATTTACGAATACAGACAATTTAAAGAAGTGGTATATCATATACACAGTGATGTCCGCCATTACAAGTTCATTTATGGTTTCAAACTGATTTTATAAAGAGAATATGCAAATACGGCCGTTAAAATCTCCATTTATAAAAAGATAGAAATAAATTAGAAAACGGTCTTCACCTATCATATTTTTTAAAAGCAAATTACTATTTGCATATTGATGTTTAAATTTCAAAACAGAATTTGGTGTATTTTCATCATAGCACAGTATGCCCAACTTCGTGAAATCAAGCAGTGATATCTTGCTACGGAAAGGGTAAATATTCAGCTAGCTATTAAATCTTGCATGTGAATGTGCAAAAATTTCTTAGTCGCCGTTAGCTGATTGGTACAAACACCACGTAACCTTGGGTTACAACAGTGCCACAAGTTACTGGCTACAGCGAGGGGGGCATCTCAAAAGTCATATTCTACAGCCATTTTACATCTGAAAAATTAGAGGGCGAAGTCGTTTTCGCTTTCGTAACAGAAGAAGGCGAAGTTTACGCTTCTCAGGCGACTTTTTCACCCACTTCGCCTGGTAGCGTGACCCCTGTAGTTGGTGTTGATATCAACTGCGCAGACAAACAAACTCTTGCACTGCAATTATGTAGGTCAGAAAAATACGGAACAATGGTGTGTTGTGGAATTTGATAGACATTAAGGTAAGGTTGTATTCAGAGTTCATTCATTTCTGTGAAAATATGAAGAAAAAATCTAACCAAACAGCAAAGCAAATAATATTTAACCAATGCTTAACGTTACACCAAGTACTTATACAAATAATCGAACCTAATATTTGTAATCCTATCAGTGGACTTTTGTAACAAAACTTAATGTTAGTGGTTACATTAAGATATCCCTCTTTCTAAATGTAGATGCACTTGCATCATGCATGTTGGCTGTGTCTATTTGGTTGAAAAAAGGGTTTAGTTCATTTATATACTGAATTTAATTCTTCATTGTATTGTATATGAACAGGTACGGTAAAGTTTTATAGGTAGCAAAGAAATTGGATGAACAGTATGATGTGAAAGACGATGTGCATTTGCTTTCACATACATGGTACAGGTTCGTTTCAAACAAGTTTAGAAATCTTTTCAGCTGCCATGTTATAGTGAAATTTTAGAAAGTTAAAGAAAAATTCTTGATTAAGTGTAGTTGATTAAGCATTTGTACTAACTTGCAATTTCAAAACTGTAATCTAGTTGCTCAGTTCAGGGCTTCCCTTGGAAATATTTTTCTTTGCGCCATGAAATTTGCCAAATTAAAAAATTTGGAGACAGCATTTAAGTCATAGGAGCCATATTATGCCATGATCCAGGGACTTAAATATATGCGTAATATTATATTCTCCCTTTTCTAATCTATATAAACATGACACTAAAACAGTTTTTACATGTTTTTATTGTTACAAGTCTATGCTCTTAAAATAAGTAACAGAAAAGAGTGAAAACAACAAGCTTTGTAAAATTTAACAAATAATTTATTTCCTTTGAATACAAAGTAAAAAATGAGAATAAAAGAACTTATGGTATTGCGAATTAAATCCAAAAATAATCCAAGAATTAAAGACACATGTCCTAGTAATAAAAGTTCTGAATGAAACTCAGTTCAAGTCCCAAAGAGATCCAAAATTGAAGGCGATGACATGTCTGTTATAGCCTGCATCGTACTGATGTGTCAGTAGTCTCTAGTTGAATTACAGAAATATTATTCCAGGTTTGAATTCAGTATAAATTCTAATGAATGCCTTTATCCAAGAACTTTGTCAGAGCACTTTTGTATTTCAAAAGAAAATAATCACTTGAAATCAATAATTTGAAGAAAATAAAATTCAGCCAAAACTGGTCACAACATAATACAATTTAAAGTGCCAGATGTTAAAGCACAACTGACAAACCTTTATAAAAAAAATCAATTATACGACTAATTAAGATGCAAAACATATACCCGAATGAGGGTCAAAAGTTCATTCCTCTGGAAAATATAGAAGTTTGTTACCAATTGATATATGCTGCTTGTCATGTAGTCCAGGTATGACCTTGACTCAATGATTCTTACTCTGAGAAAGATTTTTAAAAAAAAGTTGTTTACCAAAACTGTCACTGATTTTGGAACAAGGTCACCAACTAGATACAGTGTTTCTGTTATTAGTTGTTTATGTCAATGAAATATAAAAAAAGTCAGGTCAAACAAGGTCAAATCCAGTAAACAATATTACATTACAGTAGCATGTAATGCAATTAAAAACTTTGAAACAAACAATTAAATTAAATATACATAACATTATTACATTTCAAAGCACAAGAATAATGATTAATAAATATAATAATACCATTATATACACGTGAAGTTCAATGTATAGCATATGAAAAGCAAGAATGAATAAGAATGTTTCTTTTATAACTGATAATACAAAATGCTACTTAGTCTTTATGAACATTGTCACTGCAGTGTCTTGCTTTGCTCCCACTTCTCCCTGTTCAGCTCTCACATCTCCCTGTTCTGTCCAAAAGGAGAAGCCATTTCTTCCTAAAATTCAAGTCTGTCTTGACCTTTGGGACCCTAACATTGGCTTAACAGCTCCACATAAAGTTATGGGTGCAGAACTGGCATTGATTATGCCAGACAACTGGGCATTATTTTCCGTAATGCCTTTGACCTCACATGTATACATACCATGTTACTCTGTCATTGGTGGAAACAGGTGCTCTTCAAAGAAAAGGAAACCTGTTTATCAGTCACATGATGTGTCACCTGAAGTATCCTACATAAACAGGCCACCTGCACGAGGTATCTCATAGTTTTTTTGGCATTGCAGTGGAGCGGTAAGTTCAATAATAGGTGCGTATTTGGTATTGAGATGGTATTGTAGCCAGCTTAGGACATAATCCAAGCTATTCATGTTATTTGTCGTCTTTTCTTTTTGTTTATCTGTAATGGCTACAGAAGAGGACGAAGTCCTCTCAAATACTGACCTCAAAGCCAATTTGGAATTTTCAGGTTTTGGGCCTGAGGATATTGCAGCCTTTTGCAAAGTTGAGGCAAGTTCCTCAAAAGAGAGAGGAGTTAAGAAGCCACAAATACAGGAAAATAAAGAGAAAAAAATTGAAGTCTGTTGTGACGAAAGTTCAGAAAGTGGCAAAACGCAAGCCTATTACAGCGTCCAAAAAAAGCAAAATGTTGGACAGTCGAGGACATCCAGTCTCATAGACATAAATAACCTGTCTGAAACAGATATTGAGCTTTTGAAGAAAAAATTGGGCCTAATGAAATGCAGCTGTTATGGCAGATGACAATGAAATTGATGCCCTTTTTGGTGAATGCTTACCTGAATTACATGTAGAAGTTGAAAATGAAGGGCCATATAGCGATGTTGATGTTACCCCAGCAGAGGGCGATACAAGTAGACCACTCAAGCATATTTCTTTTGAGTGGAAAAATAAATGGGACATTGTTTGATGCTTTGCAACCTGATTACAACTGTATTTCTAGAAACTAGCAATGCTGATAATATGTGGCAGTTAGCCAAACTGAAAACTCGCCAAAAAGGAGAACCAATACCTAAATCCTTAGCAGAGCTGATTAATACTGCATGCACTTTTTTATGTGCAACAGATGAAATTGTACAGAAGTACAAGATCCCATAAAACTGTTAAGTTGGGTCCCCCACTTGTCAATCAAGAAATTTGGAATGACCTTAGCAAACGAGTTCACTCTTATGACACAGCCTCTAGGGATATACAAAATCTTGTGGCAGCTGCATTATGCCAGTTGCCCAATTAGCATAATTACTAAAGTCTCAGATTGCCACTAACAAAGCAAAGACCCTAATTTCAGATGCTATTACCCTTATGGGTCAGGTGCAATATCATGTCTCCCTCAGAAGGAGGTGTATGATTCAACCACATTTGAAAACGAAATATTCCAATCTTTGTAATATGCATACCCCCCATAACATCCATGCTTTTTGGGGATGATGTGGCCAAGGAAGTTAAAAGATGTGACACTGGGTTTGCACTTGCAAAAGAAAATTTTGGGCAAATTTACAGAGGTTTCAGTAGAGGCGTGGTGCTAGAGGTGGTGGACCCATATGAGGTCCAGGCTTCAATCAGAGGGCAGAATTTAGATCTCAAGCTTATAGTGCTCAAAATACGTACAGGTATCAATACTAAAATTCCAATAGAGGAAGGAGACCTGCCTATACTAGTCCCACAAACGACCCCACAAATTAAAATCTATAGAGGTAAGTTCTGTGGGAAAACTTAAACACTGTATTGTTATATGGAATTATTTCACTCGTGATCTGTGGATTTTGCAAACAGTTTCGAGGTACAAAATAGAGCTTTATTCCATGCCTTTCCAGACCTTTTCTCCAAAAGAAATTCTCTTTTCTGATGAAGAGAGAACCATTATATCCAATGAAATCACTGAACTTCTACACAAAGGAGCTATAGCTCCATCCACATGTGAGAGTAATCAATTTCTTTCGGACATTTTTATTGTTCTCAAACCTAATGGAAAATTTTGGATAGTTATTAACCTGAAACAGTTGAATAAATATGTTCATTATGAACATTTAAGCAAGAAACATTTCAAATTGTTTTAGATCTCATCCAGAAAAATGATTTCTTTACTTCTGTTGCTCTAAAGGATGCTTATTTTAGTATTCCAATGCATATACATTATTATAAGTTTCTAAAGTTTATTTGGAACGGTCAACTTTTTCAGTTTGTATGTTTACCTTTTGGGCTTTCCTCTGCTCCAAAAGTTTTCACTAAGATCCTAAAACCTATTTATGCATGGTTTAGGCAGCAGTGCATTAGGTGTTCCTGTTATATTGATGACTCGTTGAATTTGGATGGTGATAATCACATTTGCTTGCAAAACACATGGACAATGATTGAGACATCAAAATCTCTTGGTTTCACTATCAATCTCGAAAAATCAGTGCTTTTTCCATCTTGACGAATTAATTTTTTTTGTTTTGTGTTAGACTATGCACAGTTTAAGGTTTTTCTTTCTTAGGAGAAAGTAGAAAAAATCCATGTTTTTGCCAAGAATCTCATTGATAGAAAGTATGTTAGAGTACGAGAGTTGACATCATTTATTGGTATGATTATTAATGATTTTTATGCAATCCTGGAAGCTCCAATTCACTACAGGTATTTGGAACATGATAAAATAAAAGGCCTTTGTAAAACAAAAATTTCTGTAATACAGTACAGTTATCTCCACAAAGTATCCAGGAACTTATATGGTGGTATCTAAATGTTGCAGACAGGAATGGAAAATCTATCAGACAAGACAAGATTGCTTTTACTATTCAAACTGATGCATCACTCTCAGGGTGGTGAGCTTATGAACTTGATTCAGTTAGATCAATCTCTGGTAGATAGGAAAAGAGTGAGACCATTTTTTTCCATAAATTACCTAGAGTTGTTAGCAGTTTCTTATGCCTTACAAGCTTTACATTTAGATCACAAAAATGTCCATATTGAGATTCAGTCTGACAACATATGTACTATCTTGTATATTAATAATATGGGTGGAATGGCATCAATTCAGTTGGATCAGCTTGCCAGAGAGATTTGGGAATGGTGCTTAGAAAGGGAAATATTTTATATCTGCAGTTCATATTGCTGGCAAACATAATATACAGGCAGATTTTCTGTCCAGGAACTTTTCTGACTCCACCAAATGGATGCTAAAGAAAGAAGTTTTTCAACAATCGTGAGAACACTTTTGTTCCAGACATAGATCTTTTTGCATCTAGACTAAACTATCAGTTAAAGAAGTTCATCTCATGGTTTCCAGAACCAGGTGCTTTTAAAATTGATGCCTTTTCTTTCTCCTGGCATGATTTAATCCCATACATTTTTCCCCCTTTTAGTCTTGTTGGGAAAATATTGAATAAAATTATTGCTGATAATGTTAGTAAAGCACTCTTAATTGTTCCACATTGGACATCACAATCCTGGTTTCCTTTACTCTTGTCATGTTTAATTTCTCTTCCCATTAGACTTTCGAGGCACAAAAATTTACTGATTCTTCCACACAATGGTCAGACTCATTCTTTAGGGAAGACCCTATCTTTAATTACAGTGACTGTATCAGGAGATTGCTCCAAAACCAAGGACTTCAACAACTTCTGTGGACATCATTGACAATTCATGGAGACCAGGAACAACGAAACAATATAATTTGGCATGGAAAAAATAGAATTTTTGGTGTAAGATCAGGGAAATTAATCCCTTTTGTGTCTCTGAGGTGTCAGTTATTTCATACTTAGATTCTTTGGTAACTGAAGGTAAGTCTTATAGTGTTGTCAGTACTCACAAGGCAATGTTACTTACTACTTTGAGAATGTTTGATAATGCGTCGTGCCTCAACCCTTTGTTGATTAATAGATACTTGAAGGGACTGTTTAACAAAAGTCCACCAAAACCAAGATATGTTGACACTTGGGATGTAAACCTAGTCTTAAAATACCTGTATACCCTTTTTCTTTTGGAAACTATATCTTTAAGGTTATTAACAATGAAGCTGGTTGCTCTTATTGCTTTATCTACAGCTCCAAGAGCACAAACTCTAAAATCTTCGAATTTACATAACATGACTTGTATGGCAGATAAAATAGTCTTCAGTTTTTCGGATTTGTTGAAAACTTCAAGACAAGGTAGGAATTTCCAGTTGAACTACTACATTATAAGGATGAGAAGCTTTGTGCTATGCATACTTTGTTGCATGATCTTGACAGGACTAAAAATCTTTGGAAATCTACTCAAGTTCTGGCATCTTATTGTTCCTGTAGAGCTGTGACATCTAGTACTATTGCAAAATGGTTGAAAACGGTTTTAGAACAGTGGAATTGATAGTCTAAATTCAAAGCTCATTCTTACAGAACTGCTGCAGCATCAGCTGCTTTCAGACAAGGTTGTTCCTTGCACAATATATTGAAAACAGCAGACTGGACATCAGTAAAGACTTTTCACAAGTTTTATCTAAGGGATATTCAGGCTAATAGTAAGGGTTTTGTTGAAGCAGTTATTAATAGCATATATATTTTTTGTTTGATTATGATTTACAGGTTAACATGTGTTCCCTTTTTCCTATTGATGGTTTTAGCAGATGTTTTGTTGTCAGTCTTTAAGGATGCTATACATGTGAGGCCAAAGGCATTAAGAAAATAATGAACCCCTCACCCAAGCATTTGTGAAGGAGGAGGAGCATTGTTGGAGTAAAGCCAGAGGCTGAGCATGTATACACCCACCCATCCTTTGTTGCAAGTTGAGGTTTTACTACAATGGGGTTTTCCCTTCCTGTCTTAAATAGACAACTAAACACACTTCACTTTAAACTATGAGATACCTCCTGCGGGTGGCTTGTTTATATAGAATACTTCAGATGACACATCATGTGACTGATAAAAAGTTTCCTTTTCTTTGAAGAGCACCTGTTTCCATCAATGACAGAGTAACATGCTATGTATACATGCTCAGCCTCCGGCTTTACTCCAATAATGCTCCTTATCCATCACAAATGCTTGGATGATGGGTTCATTTTATTTTTTACACTCTTAGGTCCCTGTCATTTTCTTGCATTAGTGCGTGTGCTGTTTTATTTGGAAAATCCTCTCTCACAAGGTACACTTATTAGGGGCACAGTAGTAAAAAAATTCAGTTATTGTTGGAAAGGAAGGAGAGGAGGGTTGTTTTTGTGCTCATCATTGTTATTATCGAAAACAGCCATAGCTATATTTGTACTAACCACATATTTTTACTGGAGAAAGGAGCTTCTGGCATATCAGTTAGAGAGATCTGACCCACATCAAACACTTCCAAGGATATTTTACAATTACTAAACACCATGGGCCTGAATTCCTGCAGTAGATTGGGGCAGCACCACTCAAAGAATTTTATTTTAGACAGGCCCATGGCTGGTAACTATAAAAATCAGAAGCCCTAACTAGAACTTCCATGTGCCCAAAAGGGTCCTATTTTCTTTACCATTATTTTCCACACAGTGTTGCAGTTGCTGTATTTTAAATATGACAGTAAATAAATTCATTAATTTTGATTTGTGTTTCATTCAGGTCTCAAAATATTTCATGTAAAGCAATGTTTGCCTTGAGGTCCAGACATCAACCTCTGTCCAGTTGCTCTCTCAGTGTCCTCCTCATTCATTAGATCAGCAGTGTTGATGTTTGTCTGAAGTGTGTCATGCTTTCTACAGTTTCTCTTTACACTTTTGTTGTTGTTCATGGGTACAGGCACCTATAATAAATGTACCCATTGTATGGTATAATTTAAGTGTAAGCATGGTGAAAGCAAGGGATAGCTCAGTTATTATTGACTTGAAACATCTTGGGCAGCGCAATAGCAAACAAGACAAAGAGATCAAAATACTTAAATGTTTCTGCTGAAATCATGTTTTGACTGGTTTTTCCTTTTTATCTCACTTAGCCAAATAACGGCAGATCTTTAATGAAGGACTCAGATGCCATCATGGACCACATATGGCTGGTAGCAAAATCATAATTGCATATTTGAGGATGCAAGCTACAACAGAAGTGAAAGAATAATTCAGATACTGTTTTACACCTATTAGCATACATTTACTAACTTGATACTATACAAGATTAGCTATTATGATATCAGTGGGTTTGATTATGGAGGTTGTGGCAATGGCAAGGTGAAATTAACTTCACTGTCCCAGTATGCTGAAGTGATATGTCATGGGCTAGGGTGAATGTTTCACCCAATTTGCACTCTAGCATAATCTCTGTTTTCAAATAAAGTAATTTGCACTCTAGCATAGCCTGTTTTCAAATAAAGTAATTTGCACTCTAGCATAGCCTGTTTTCAAATAAGTAATTTGCACTCTGGCATAGCCTGTTTTCAAATTAAGTAATTTGCACTCTAGCATAATCTGTTTTCAAATTAAGTAAGCCCATTATGAACTTCAGTAATGATAGCTGTCAAACTGACACTTTTTTCACCAAGTCAAAAGAAAAAAATCACAATGAGGCCAATGTCTCACCTTCCAAGATGGTTGCTGTGATGGGCATCCTGAAAATCTTGTATGACTACTACTTCTAAACTGATGGTTGTATTGACATGATCCTTTTTGCTTAAACACTAGGAAGCTGGTTTTGAATAAAAATGCTGCACATCTATCTCAGATGTTGCACCATAGTGGCCATCTGACAAATCTTATTTGTTACTCCTCTTGCATAATGGTGGCATGGACATATGGTTTTCCTTAAACATATATGGCAGTATGTAATTGGTTCTGAATGAGAATGGTGTAGATCTGACCAGCAAATTATGCATACTTTTGTTAATGAGTAGGCAAACAAGACCAAGTTGGCCATTCGATCATCACTTGCATCTTTTACATCACTGAGCTCGGTGGCAATGCAAAACATTCTTCATCCCCCTCCCCTCATCAAAATTTAAATCTGGGGCCTCCTCCCAATAAAAAATGGTGTTTGATGGGAATTTTCATCACCCACTGGGCCAGGTCCATACAATCCAATGAAGAGCTTACTTACGTGGTTGCTACACATCGTTAAAAGAGTTGACATTTGTTTAAAAGTTTAATGATCAAAAAGTTATTTTAAAAATAAGAACTACTGAAAATTACAAATTTACACTTAGTGATATAACATTATCAGTGACTAGAATCACTATTGATACAAGTTTGTCTCCAGATCGACAGTTGTTGTTACAAAGTGGAGCTACAGCTGTATCATAGTATATCGGTTCACATTTTATTCTATTAATGCTCAAACATACATTTGAAGGAACTTCTTTTACCTGGGACCATAGTTTTAAATACTCCCTATATGTTTGGGTCTGCCTCGGATGCAGAATGTCGTTGGTTCGAACCCCAGCTGAGTCATACCAAAGACTTATAAAAATGGTACTAGAAGCTGCCTCGCTTGACGCTCAGCACTAAGAGGTTAGTATTAGGACTGGTCAGCTTGGTGTCAGGATAATGTGACTGGATGAGACATCATGCTACATGTCTGTGGCATGATGCCCCAGTACTAGACATCACTATAAACTGCCACACTGCAGACATCATAGTGATATGGCTGAAAAATTGTTAAAGCTCTGTTAAAAATCCAGATCACACACACACACAGACATACATATTTTATTTGGGTTTTTTTTTCGTTCAACAAACTGGTTTTAATTTTGGTTTTTATGAAAACTCCTTGCGTTCTCCAAGTTTATCTAATTACTTTTTTAATGTCAGTCTGAATGGATCAATAGTAGATAGTGCCAAATATGGTTGAGGAATGCCCTGAGGTAGCTGGGGTCATAATCATTTGGACTGATTGGCTTTTATCCTCAGCAAATATTAGTTTCATCATCTTTGATATCTTTTAAAAAAACCTAGACTCTAGAATTTTTAAAATTTATGATCTGATATTTTTTCAGGATGTTGTCACTCTCGGTCATTGTTTATCCCAGGAGGACGGGTGTTTGTTTGGCCAGGGATACAGAAGTTGCAGAGGTAGGTTTCATCCTTTGTTTGTATTCTGTGTTGTTTAACAACATTTTGTAATACTAATCTGTCCAAAATTGGCAAAACTAACTGATTGGTAGTGGGTATATGAAAATAGGAGCAACTTTTGAATTGACCTATTTCCAGGTGAATTTTAATTTGTAATTTATAGAAAGTGAAAGAAATATGTTACCAATTGAATTAGATGAAACAAAGTTTGCCTCCACAGAGGCAAGTCAAAATGATGATGGTCAGTGTCTGTTAATGCATCTGTCCATCCAGCTGGTGGTTACAAATTGTTTATAGGGTATTATCCCCAGCATTCATCAGCAGTTATCATCAGACCTTTCCTACAAATGCATCAGAGGACAGGAATATGTTTAGAAATTGAAGGTCATGGTCTCTGTAGATGTTAGATGGATGTTGGATGGGCGGTCAGTGGTTAAAATTGGATGGGATATACTTGGCTGTGCAAAGTAAAACTAAAAATTTCATCACTAAGCCATGTAAATGCTGATTGACACATGAATACCATTAGTATCATGGGCCTGGTGTAAAGCAGAAAACTTTGTCAAGTTGGAGACCTTGTCTATATACATTACTTATTTACTTATGCAAGGGGATGTCTATTTGAAGGGTTTTAAATTTACTGTCTTCACCTGGAACATAGTATTTAGGTGATGTGGGTCAATTTTAGTACTAAGTTTGTGTTGGCATACTTGTGATTTTTAGTAATAGCCTTGGTAATTGCAAAATGTGCTGTTCTGAGTATAACGACGGCAGGGCCCAGTAACAGGGATAATTTTTCTAAGTCCTGCTGCGATTATGTACTTTCATTGGATGTAATTTCACAGTGCTCCTGGAGCCTGGAGATTATGTATGTTCATTTAAGGTTATCTCCCAGTGATTCTGGAAATTATGTACTTTCACTGAAATTTATCACCCATTGATTCAGGAGAATATGTACTTTGACTGAAGATTATTTCCCAGTGCCCCTGGAGATTGTATACCTTCATTCAAGGTTATTTCCCAGTGCTCCTGGAGATTATGTGCTTTCATTCAAGGTTATGTTCCATTGCTCCTGGAAATTATTTACTTTCTTTGAAGGTTATTTCCCAGTACTCAAGCATATTATGTACTGTCACTGAAAGTTTTCACCCAGTGCTCCTGGAGATTGTGTAACTTCATTGAAGGTTATTTCCCAGTGCTCCTGGAGCCTGGAGATTATGTACTTTCATTGAAGGTTACATGTATCTCCCAGCGCACTAAGGAGCATGTACAATGATCACATTTGTGACTGAAACTTAATTTCAGGGCTTGAAATTATGATTTTTTTCATAGCTTTAGTCATTAACTGCAGGATAGTGGATTGATGTTAATTTTGAGCCCTGGAATTTGTAAATGAAAATTGACAACTGGTTTCCCTCTGGTGACCTTAAGAATTGTAATGGCTGATCCATTTAAGCATACATGGTACCCAGGGAAGGCAGTTTTTTTAAAATATATGCCAGGTGCTTTGATTTCACAGAGATCATATTAAGATGATAAGAAAAACTTGTATCTGTGGTTGAGTACCCTGCATTAAAAATGCATTCTCTAGGTCCCAGATATATTTTACTGGAACAGCCCTAATGCAGTAAGTGGAAGATGAGATCAGCACTTTATATATATACTACATTTTATGCTAAAATATTTGCTTTTTGTAGTATAATTCACGTCATGATCAGTTTTTTTAACTTGAGACTGCCGGTTTCTGCTTTTAGTGGTCATCTTTACATAATGACCAGTCTGGCTGATAAGCTTCTAAATGACCATTGTAATTCTCATGTATGTGCTGTGCACTTAACCTCAGCTTTGTTATTGATCAGAAAAGGAATGCAGAAATGGAAACAATGCACAAAATTTAGTCTTCAATACAATTAGCAGGTCAGACATTCCATAAATGCATATTGCTGTGGACTTTAGTAGCTTGTACTTTTATCTGTTAATTGTTCATCCAGCAAATGAAAACACTTAAATGCAAAATGGACTATCAGCCTCTTAAAAAGTTCAGACAGTCAACACTGAGATATAAAAGGCATGTTCAGATTATTGGCATTACCTTAAAAAAATGCAAGAAAGGCAACAATTAAATTTATTGGAGATGTTATTTCGATTTGACTAATGCTTACAGTGAAAGAGATGATTACTGCCATATGAAATACACACACACACACACACACACACACACACACACAGAAATGAAGACTATCAGGTTGAGAGATAGCAAGGAGTGATTGATGGACATGTTTTGGAACATTAGTCATTAAGATCTAACTCTGTTTTAACCATTTTATCTTTGTATACGTATTATTGATTTATTGAAAGATTTTAGAGTAAAATCTGATTTTTATGGCTGTATAATTGTTTTCACCGAAGAATTCTTGATAAGCTGTAAAATGAGGATAGAATGTATTCACCATAATGTCATTGAAGTTGCCTGACCAACCATAACCTTTTTCAGTTTTTGTTGTCTATATCTGTATCACTGAATCAACTGTATTTGATAAATTGTCAAACACTGTGTTGCTTATATCAATATTGGAGCTTATATCTGTCTTTCTGAAGCCTTCACAGTCATAATTATAATCATTCAGTCTCAAAGAGGTGATGAATAAAGTCGCTGTTTCCATTTTGGATAAGGGACAATCTGACCCAGTCATTATTTTTAAAATAGCAGATTGTGATTTTATCTTAAAATGGCAACCATGTGATGTGGCATCAGTCATTTTCATCAGTTTCTATTAGGGGGTATTCCCATAAAGGGGTGCTCAAAAAGTGATCTAAAAATAACTAGTCTGAAATACAGAGGTATATTGACAAATTACATTTGTGTACTACAGACCATAATGTGTTAAGTCCTGTACATCCCTATACGAGAAATCCATGAATTTGAGATTTAGATCACATGTTATGAATTTCATTTATCAGTCACATCCTGTTAGAATCATAAATAAGACATATATAAAAAAATGGTAATTCTTGTTTGATCTATATCCCATTGTCAAGAAACATGTTACTAAACAGTTCAGTATGATAATGTTGCCAGTAGCATGCGGCTATAGTTGTTTACATGCTACATGTACTTAAATTGGCTTAAAAGTCTTCTCGCACCATCACCAGTGAATTACAAATCTACACAGACAGACTCAGTTGCATCATTTTTGGTGATGTGAGTTTAGTTGTGATGGAATATTTGGGCTGGTGCATGCAGGCAAGGTGATGGCTGCCATTTACCCACAGACCCAGGTTCAAATCGCTGTAAAGTACGAATAAAAAATTATCTAACCTGTATGATAGTATTATTTGTATTAAATATTAATTCTGCCTAATATTATTAAGCATTCTCCTGTATAGTCCAGGGATAGTGCTTTCCATTCTGTTTTGTGTATATTTCTAATTCTCTATAATTAATCCTTTATACCTTGATTTCTTTCGTAGGAATGCAGAATGACTTTGTAAATAGATGAGAATTAATTACTTGGTCACCATGCGAGTGTGTCTGTTACACATGAGGGCATATAACACCGACTCAGTAGCATCATTTTTGGTGATTTGTGCTCAGTCGTGATGGAATATCGGCTGGTGTGTACAGGCAAGGCAATGGGTGCCATTTACCAGTGGAACTGGGTTCAAATCACTGTAGAGTTTGAATTAAAAATTCTCCAACCTGTATGATAGTATTATTTGTATTATATATATATAGTCTCTCAGAAGAGGAAAAAGGAAAACATGGGTTGAGATTGAGACCTTTCAAAACCTGTAGCCTGGTGAATAATAAAAGCAGATCATGTTTCCTTTAAAAAGTGAGAGCAGAGATCAAGTTATGATGAGGGTTCCTCTATTAGATCAGATTTGCCTGACTGATCATTGGCCAGTGATTGGTCTTCTTACACTGGGGGTTACTCATAGGGCCTCTGACATTGGTCACTTGTCTTTCAGCAATGATCATTGGTCTTCTAGGACTGACCAATGAACATAAGAAAGAAAATGAGGGCTGATCGTCTCCCCTTTAGACTGCTTAGAAAGGATGAGAGGCATTCTTCTCCTCCTAAAAAATTTGCTAGCAAGGCTAGTCCCATCATCAGTCTCAGGACAGGGGTTGAGTTGTAACCCTTTTCACAATAGATTTGATAATGCAGAACATGAGCCTGCTGGAGGCGGGGAGGGGGGCAAGCTCCTTTCCTCTAGATGACCATGGAATGATTAGAGATAATCTCATTGTTCTAAAAGGTCTTCAAGTAAAATAAGTCCCATCACTCTCTGAGAGAAGTTGATTCAACAAAAAAATTGTCTGTGGGGGCGATTTTCTCCAGTGGGAGAGACTCACAGTGACACATTTGCGCCTGGATTCTCTGCTGCTTCATCGTTCCTGGAGGGTCAGGGTGTTTTCGCAGAAGTTTTCTAAGAGGGAAACAGTTCCCCAGGCAGCAGAAAGAGTTTACAGTTCTCCCCAAAATGTCAACATAATATTAAGTTTGGGAGATAACACATCATTATAAATATGGATAAATCTTACACTTAAGAACTTTATGGTAACACATCATAATAAATAAAGGATAACAGTCATGCACTTGAGGTCTTGAGGGTTTCAATGGTGGCTTTACTCTCACAAATTTAGTTTTACTGTTGTTGTGTAAGTGTGAGGTAGATAATTTTGTGATAGTAAAACCCCCATTGATGCCTTTAAATGTTTTGTCAAAAGACTGTTTTCTGTTGTACATTTTACTAGCACAGTTTCAAAAATATTTTGTACAAGTGGCTTTGATTATGTGACTTTCCATAGCACGTGTTATGGGAAGAAACATGGTGTCACAGTTTAGTATGGCGTATAATCTGTTTAAGTTTCTTGCACAAATATTCACAGTCAACCAATAAGAAAACTTTGTTACATGTAAAGGTGTACTGGAATGAATGATTTATCTGACCGAGGTTGGTTTGTTGTTATAGTCCAATATTGAGAGACTGCCATCGTTAAATTTCTGTTTTATGTGTTCATCACAATTATTGCTGCAAAGGATGAATCTAAACACCATGACACTTGCAATTGAGAGTCCGATGGTGTACACCAAGCAAGGAACTGCTATCTCTGTCACAGGGATAGCACAAGTAAGTCAAACAGCTTGCTTTTTTCGGTGTATTCAATACAGTGAAATCTGTCTAGAAAGAATACTTCAAAGATCACCAAAGTTTATTCTTTGTGGATTTTGTGTCCTTCATGTAGAATTTTGGTATGTTTATGAACATTAACCTAATAAGAGATTCATAACATTATCATTATTCTTGAACAGGTGTCCTTTATATGAAGATATCTGCCAAAGCAGGTTTCACTGTATAATAGCAACTTTATGTTCTGGTGAATGTTGTAATTTAGACATGGAATGCAACATAACAAAAGTTTTGTTACTGAAATTCATGTATATGTGACTGCTGTGGTGCTCTTTGTTTTTGAACATGAATATTTTTGTGGCATTAAGTAGAGTGCCCATCCTTTGCGTATCTTTGTGTTACAGTGCACAAGGACCCCAAGATGATGCATGCTTCCCTCATATCCCCGAACTTGCTAATACACCTTATGTTGCCACTGTCATGCTTTAGTTGGGCATGGGGGAGAGGGTTGTGATATGCAGTCTGTTATCCATCTCTTTATCCATGGATGCCTGTCCTGGAAATTCAACAGACTTGGAATATATTCATGATATGTTACTTTCCTGTTTCGATTGCTTTGTCCAGTTGACTTGGTTGTCAATTATTGTTATGAATTTTGACTGAAGATGCTCTTCTCTGCTAGCTGATACCAGTCACACAACATGTGCAAGCAGCGAAGTGAATTTTCTCATAACCTATTTAATTTCCTTACGTGCTTATAAATATGAGTGCAGAGAACCTTTACTCAGCTTGTGTGTGTGTGTGTGTGTGTGTGTGTGTGTGTGTGTGTGTGTGTGTGTGTGTGTGTGTGTGTGTGTGTGTGAGAGAGAGAGAGATGCCTGTTACATTTAATGTTTATGAAGAGAGTGGGCATAATTTTCTCTTTCTCTCACACATAAACAGAACAAGGTTCTTGACACTCATAGACATAAATATAAATAAGGCAAGTTAGCTGTCATGTCAGAAGATCACATACATGCGCTTGGCAGTGGTGATGTAAGTAGGTTAATGAGAAGCTAGAATTCATTATGATATGCAAGCTTGACACTTTGATCTTAATCATGCTCATGTCAAATTTGCACTATGATTTATAATTCAAACAGATGATCTTGAATTCAAAATAGATACACTTTATTTCATTACAAACAGAAAACAAGAAACTTCATTTGCAGAATACTTGTTTACTTTTATGGAAAGGGCCAGAGCTGAGAAAGATTATATAATTTCTCAGTTCATGATGCAGATGTATCTATCTCAGTTGAACCATGATTGTCTTTGGATGCTGAATGTGCCAGAATATGGCTTTTATCCTGCTAGACCATAACCCCCAGGCCCTGAAATAACTGATTGCAAGCAATCCTGGGAAACAGGAAGCATCACTTACAGAAAATTTCATTTAGTTTTATGGAAAGGGCTAGCGCACAGAAAGATCATGTAATTTTTCAGTTCAGGAGGCTGAAGTTCTATCCCAGCTGAACCAAGTGACTGCCGTTGGATGCTGAATGTGTATCAGAATATGAACCCAAGCCCCAGATTTTCCAGTTTATGTGTTCTCAGGCACCCATGGATCCTGGAAATCAGACCTACCCGTTTTGCCTAAAATAAAGGTTTAATGTGTCCAAACTTATTTTCATGAATCCAGGCTAAACAATCCCAGATTCCACCTCTTAATTTGAACTTTTATCATTCTCAGTCTCATTCTGTGGTTGTAAATTTTCACTAAAAAATACATTTATTTGACAAGCTCAGAAGTTTAATAACATTTCAAGTTAAGCTTAGCAGCAACTGTCCTTATCAAACATAAAATTGACAATTCCAGACTACCCATGCTAATGAGTTGTTGAGCTCCTGATTCTTAATGTTATGACTAATAACAAACTAGACACATCAATATTAAAATAGAAGTGCTCATTTGTATATTGACTGTTGCTACTAAACGACCACTGTTTGGCTACATACATGTGCTGTCAGCATTGTACATTGATTTTGACTGGAAAAGCATGAATAATAACAGGCCATCCCAGCTATAGTAGTAGCTCAATAATGCTATTTTGAAGCATGTATCAGAAGCATACTATAGCCCACATGTGAACTATCAGTGCTGTAGGCATGTATTGATTTCAGTTGACATAGGAGAGAAAAAGGCTATGTTTGGTCAGGTCGTTGTAATATATTGCTGAAGAATCTTTTTCCATGTATTTCTGTATGTATTGATGGTTTCATTAAAAAAGAATTGTCAAATTGTAGCCGAGGCATTTTTTCTTTTGACTTTTGTGCGTACCAGTAATGATGCAAGGCTTCAGAATTGACTGGTCCATCTTGTTTGAGGAGTGGTGAGAGGGTTACATTTGGAATGAGCAGCTTTATTTCTCAACAAGGGACTAGTCCATCTGCTTTGAGAGGTGGTGAGAGGGTTACATCTAGAATGAGCTGCTGTGTTGTTTCTAAACAGATGACCAGTCCATCTGATTTGAGGGGTGTTGAGACAGTACAGTGTATTTAGAACAAACAGCTTGTTCCTAAACAAACTAGTATGAAAATTTTAAAGTAGAATAAAGGCCTTATGACCAACAGAAAAGGAAATCTTGTCATGTACCAGTATTTAGATGCCCATAATGTGCATGAAACCGGCAGTCATTAAAATGATTGTATGCACTAATACCAGCTCAATGACTTCACACGTTGCAGATACTATTGACATGTACACTGTAATTCCTTCTAGTTTCATTTCTGCTTCCTACATTGACTACTTTCCAGATTTGGAATTTGATTTAACGCTTCTCTGTTGTTATTCCAGATACGTTAACATTATCCTTGTCTGGAGTGAGTTAGAAACATTAAAGACTTAGATGGTTTGAAAGCTACCTGGTATACGAAATAGTAGTGTTTTCTTGGACTATCAGCTTTAGTTTCATTTTTCAGAATGTCATTAAACATAATGACACTGACAATAGAGAGCCGAGGGGTTTACACACAATTAGGTGTGGCCATCTCTGTTACAGGTGTTGCCCAGGTGAGTCCGGTGCCACTCCGTACCAGGGATTTTTCTAGGGTTACTGGGAATAGGATCTAGGCCCTTCATTTTGGGAAAGAATGAAATCAATTGGGAATAGGGTCTAGCCATGTTATTTTAGAAAAGATTGAGTCCAGTTGGGAATAGGGTCTAAGGCCATTATTGTGGGAAAGAATGAGGCCACTTGGGAATAAGGTCTGAGGTTGCCATTTTAGGAAATAATAATACTAATTGGAAATAAAATTTGCACTAGTAAATTGGTAAGATTTAGAAATCTATGTTAATTTTATTTTTTGTGTGCCTGATGACGGGGCTTATTTTTGATCTCTAAGGACCCCTAAAAAAATCTCTGCATACTAAAGTTTTCCATCATGGTTTTTGCTTGTGCTACTTGCATGTTGATAACAATCACATTCAATTCTAAAACCACTTGCACAAATCTTAGCTACTGCAGCAGTATCTTTTTTTCAATCAAACTACCGGTAGTCTATGATGGCCACTCTATGGAGCATGCAGAAACTGGTCACAAACTGTATTTATCCATTTGTTACATTCCTTTTAATGTTACAAGATAGTCAATATGGATGTTCCTGTCCATTGTGCTATATTGCAAAGCCAGATTAGAATTATTTGGGTGTTTTCACTGATGTCCACACATCATTACTCTGAAATAAAACTTTAAATTTTGTAAATCGTTCCAAATTCCATTCACACTGTATAGTTGAAATATTCTGAAAACTTCAAAGATAATAATAATGATAAAACTGCATTCATGTTTAGTTCTTAATCAGGGGAAGGAATTTGTATGATGTTCAGTGTATCCCCAAGGGATGCAAGACTGAGAATCAAAAATCGCCTTGGTGTCAAAACTAGGGGTCAGACTGAGTAAGAAAACAAACTTTGGTATCAAAACTGGGGGTCAAATTAAAACTTTTGGCGGTCTCTGAAGCGCAAATAGGGGTAAAGGGAAACACTGGATGTTATTTGAATATGTCTTGGCCTGATTGACATACCATTCCATACTCTTTCTTTTTGCCAACTCGGAACAAAACGTGTATAGTTTTGTGCATGTAATGGTACATAACACATCTAACTGTAGTCTGTCATTGCATTTTGTGCCAGTTGATATGACTGTGTCTACTCTGTTCACTGAAAAGCACAAGGCAAACAAACAAAGACCCAGATCTGCTGAAAAGTATTACGTTTATGCAGCGTTAGGTCTTCATTTATGGTAGCTCTTCACCGTTTGGTTTGCTTTATGCACATATAATGACACATGTATATAGAAGCAACCATGGTCTGACCATACTTACATGTAGGTTTCAGACCAGTAAGATTTACATGTACCTCCCTTGAAAAAGTGTCTGCCATCTTTTGGGTCAATCTTCCGTACAGTGCCATTGTTATAGGTATGAAGTACTGATAATTTGTTACGTATTACAAGGCTGGTAAATAAACAATTTAGCTGGCATGTATAATTGGTAATAAACTTATCAAAAATATATTCAGCAATTCTAAGACATAAGGATGAATTGAAAGCCTTTAATTTTTGTCTAGCCTGCCTTGACTGAAGTTAGGATCAATTATTGTTAGTCCATATGCGTGTCTGTATGCATCTCAATACATCTGAACACCATAGGTTAAAGTCAGTGCTAGAAGTTCTTTGCTCATTAGCAAGGTTAAAAAAGGCTTGACAACAATGGGTCTCTTATTTGAGAAATCAGCTTGACTAATTAATGGACCACTTCAGTGGCCTAGTGGTTAGAGTATCCACCTCTGATGTGGGAGGTCACGGGTTCAGACCCCGACCTAGTTATACCAGAGACATAAAAATGGTACTAACAGCTGCCTCGCTAGGTGCTCAGCATTAAGAGGTTAGTGGTAGGACTGGTGGGCCTGGTGTCAAGATAATGTGACTGGGTGGGACATCTTGCTACATGTCTGCTGAATGGTCATCACTATAAGCTGCCACACTGCAGACATCTTATCGACATGACTGAAAAATTGTTAAAGCTATGTTAAAAATCCAAATCACACACATTGACTAATTATAGACTAAATGATCTTACGGTATGGCTTTGTATCCATTGTACATCCATCCATTAGCAATGGTTTGCTTCTGCTATTCCTCCTAAACCACTCCAAGGATTGCATTGAAACTTACACACACATTTATCCCATGGTCTACCTGGCCCAAACTGAAAATGGTGCCAATCCGAAATCCAATACATCTTTGGTGGCCAGCTTGAAAATCCTGTTGATTCTCCAGAAAGTCATGTTTACATGTGATTTTCGCCACAATTTGTTATGGTGTCTATTTGGTCCTAAATGAAAATGGTTCTGAACTGAACCGTGGCAGCTATCTTGAAAATCTTATTATTGGTGGCCTTCTTGAGATCTTGTTACAGTTACTCCTGAATGGATTGGTTGGCCCAAAGACTTCAAAGATAAAATTGTATATTACCTCGTAAGATCATATAAGAAAGGGACTTGTCACATCATGAATTCCAGGTTGTTGTTTTTTTTTTTTTCTACCAGTAGAGCTTCAGTCCCATTGAGGGACTGTTGTTTATTTTAGATTTGTCGATGGGGATAACCCAGATATAGGTAGTTAATTATGAAATCCTTTGATATGAAAATATGTATAATTAACAAGAATTTATCTTGCCCCAGCTTTTCAGTAAAGGTGGTACATGTAGCTATCAAGAGTTACAAGCAATTGCAGTATAATGTTTGACTACATTTGCCATTCTGCTGTACAAAAAGTGTCCAGTGAAAAAACACCTCACAAAAGCCAGCTTTATGCATGTTCTATTGGTGGTCATTTTAGTTATGTTTTGCTGTACAAGGGATTGCACTCTATCTTTCAGCTACATGAAACCTCTTTGATCTGTTTATTTAACATTATAACTATTTCTTTGGCAAGGGAATTACTTAGGCTTTGCTTATTATGCAAGTGGTTGCTTGGCAATTGCTTCATTTTTCTGATGATAGGCCCATGATTGATGATAAGCACCTCTAACACTTTCAAAAACTTTGTCAAATTTTCATTTTACAGAGATTTAGATAATATTTTAATAAATTGGGTTTACTCACTGGTTTAGAACTGAACTGATTGGGATTCTTTTTTAGGGGAGGGAATTGTGTGTGATTTCAGTAGAGTATTTTGTGAAAACAGCTTCATTACATTTACCATACATTTGCATATTTGTCAGACAGTTATTAAATATTACTTGGGAACCAAGGTAGCTCAGTTGGAAAAGCAGTTTCACTCATGATACGAGGGTTGATGGATCAGTATCCACCAGGGCATAATACATGGGTTGTGGGTTCAGTGTCCACTCAGGCCAGGTCAGGTCAGCTTCTTAGTGTGGCCTTAGTTAATGCAGTTGACTTGCATTTCCTTGACACGATATAGCCAGTAATTTGTTAAAAGTGCAGTTAAAACGAACAAAATAAAACAGACTTAATTTAATTAGGGGTGCAGTCTGTTACATGGTTCTCTCTCACTGAGTGTTTTTGTGGTGATCCAGCATTGTAATTTCAGAACCTGCAAGGAACATCGGCAGTAGGCCATGACAGTATGGTTTATATTGATCAGATGTGGTACATGTAGAATAAAAAATCAACTGTGCTAACAGTTGGAAAAGGATGTGCTTACAACTTTTCTTAAATGCTTGAATAAAATAAATTGTTATCTTCATATGCATACATGTACTTTGAATGCATTAAAAGTGCATTTTTTTTGTCCATTGAGTTTGCATCAGATACTTACATGCTGCTCATGTAATGCTCCTTTTCTCAATATAAACCCACTTTCCCTAAGTTTTTACTGTTTTACAAGTAGGACTGGGTGCATATCATAATAGGCAACTGTTTATTAAAGAAATTGGGGAATTCTTTAAGAGTTTATTTTCCAAACATTAAAACCAGAAAGAAATAAAGTTAAAAAAAGAAAAATCTGTAAAAATGGGACGTTTTTAAAAAAAAATAATGCATATTACACATTTTGGCCCATGATTACCTTTTTATTTAAAAGGTTGTTTTCTCTGCATGCAGCACCAAACTAAAGGGAAATGACAAAATAGGCAGGAAACATTAAACGGTGTTCGATTTCCCAACCTCCACCCTGTGTCATTAAACAGTGTTCGATTTCCCAACCTCCACCCTGTGTCATTAAACAGTGTTCGATTTCCCAACCTCCACCCTGTGTCATTAAATGGTGTTTGATTTCCCAACCTCCACCCAGTGTCTGTTCATTGTTTACAGGACAGAACTGCTGCAATCTCACAATAACAATCTACTAAGAAGTGGGTGTTTAAGAAAATAAGCACCCAGATAAAATTGGGGAGGTGCGGTTGATAAATTGGTATATATCTGTAAAAACCAGATTCTTTTATTTAAATAAAACAGTAATTTATAGTAAAAGCCAGATATACAGAACACTTCTGTATGCACTTGATGCATGTATGTATTGACAATACACATTTGATGCTATCCAGGCATGTTTACCCATAACATGTTGTCTTTGCCTAACATAAGCCATATTACACTGAAATGTTCACACAAAATTGTTATGGGAATAACTAACTGCACTGATAGTTGTCCAGAATAGTTGCGAAACTTAGACCTACGGCTCTGCATGGCTGATTTTGTTTGCTTCCTGTAGTGAGGTTGACCGATTCATATGAAGAACAGCTGTGTTGGTAGTTTTATTCGTTTATGGAACCAAAATTTTTAGAATAAGTTGAGCGTATGTTGGAATTTTAAAATTTCTTGTTGAATGAATGAAGTTAAGAATGATTATTGGTTATTGTGTCTAATTATATCTACAACTAATATCGAAATATTCTGATTTATTGTTATACCATTCCAGCCTGATTTTACAGGATGAACTCCTTGGGCATATCATAGAAGAAATATAGTTTGAGTCAGCATTAGGGGTTTTAGCTTTTCCACTCCACACATCATTCTGGTTTTGACTTTTTCAGACTGAGTTTAAATACATTGACATTGGTAATAGAAAGTCCTAATGTGTACTCAAAGTTAGGTGTGGCCGTCTCTGTCACAGGAATTGCACAGGTAGGTGAAAATTGTCATGATGTACTCTGTATAATGCACATCCAGGTATAATGCCCATTCCAAAATCATGCACTTATCTTGGGGGGAGAAAATCTCCTTTTTTTACAATGAACCTTATGTCTAATATTATCATTATTTTTCTTTAAGTCTTTGTAGCATCAACTTTTATAATTACTAAGGGTGAATTGATTCATCATATAATGATGTATTGATAATGTTGCCATAGTGATACACATATCATCACAAGAGGTGCCGAGTTGATACAAAATGATACTTAGCCGAAAGTATACAAGTTGCTTTAACCTTCAGCTGTCATAAATAAGTCATTTGCCTTTTATTCTTTAAACCAAAAATTCATCAAGAGAGACATTGTGGGCACACACTCTCTCATTTGTGAGTAACTAACTCATGCATTTGAAATCTGCCCCCCCCCCCCCTACCAGATCTGTGCTAATTGTTTTTATACAGTCATTGCATTCAGCCACTGACAGCACATACATATGTAAAGCTGACATTCGTAATTTTGATTTCAATACTTTACTGGTCATTTAATAGCCCACTTTATGCAAAGTATTTGTGTTGTATCATATATTGTCTATGTGGATCAGATTTGGAGGCCTAGAGTTCCAGGTTGTCATGCCATAAAATAGGCTGTAACAGTACATTTTTATTTGTTATTGTTTATTCCAATCCTGGGAAGACAGTAAACACCAATCAGGAACTGGGCTGGTAGTCATGTTAAGACCTGTTCAAGATGAGATTTTCCTTGCATGAGGAAATTGCACTGTTTCTTCTGTTTTAGAAATAACACTGCAGTGCCTTCCAAAATCCAAGTGAAGATATGAAATTAGTAACAGGACAGTTTTTAAGTATTCGTGTATTGCAAAAAGATGGGCATGGTGAGTTCTGCATCTATTTAATTAGACCCCAAAATAGCTGAAAATGTTGAATTAGAATCACTGACAACTAGCAGGTAGTCTGTTTGGATGCATCTTTGTTATCTTGCCCAGGATGAGAATGGCATATGAACAGTTGACAAGTCTCTCTGTCTGTCTTTAATCTACATATTGGTAATATGACCAAGATGTTGACACGTATGAAACATCATCACACTGCTGTTGACAGCCCTTCTAAAATGATTAGACCTTTGAGTTGCTATTTGTATTGATAATGTATTGTATCTTAGGTTGTGTGTTGTGATATATATTGATATGTGGTGTATAGTTTCACCCCTAATAATTACATAAATTGCAAATAGTGATTAAGATATTAGCTGCTTATTGTCTCAACTGCTTAAGAATGTTGAGACAAAGATATCACTATTCTGGTGGTTGAGCATTTGTATTGTCCGTATTAAAGTACGTTTGTGTTAAAGTATTTGTTAAGTTAGATGAAAGACGTAATAAATGTGAGACGTTATGTTTGACAGAATACCTGTACAATCTAACATGACAGTATATATTGGACTTTTTACTAAGTATCATTGTCTATACTGTCAGAAGGGCATGGAAAATGATGACTTTATTGTTTCCTTATATTCCAATATTTAGTATGTGATGGTAGGTATGTATATTAGTAATACATGAAAAATTATTTGAATACACTTAATAAAAAAAGTAAATAGGATATTTCTTTCCAGCTGTTGCCAATTTTGTTACAGCACAATAACTTCTCTGTCATCAACATTGCTGGAACAGAATGAAGAAACGTTGCGTTTGTACCCTAACATTATTTTTACGAAGCATACTTGGACCAAACTGTGGATGGTTTGCATGCAGTAAGGAAGAAGTCTATTGATTTTGGTGTCATAAAAAAGGTTAATGCTCAGAGTCACTGTAAATGAAGAAAGTTCAAGAATAATTTCAGCTCAATGACATTAGTCTTGCATGACAGACCTTAATAATTTTTTTTTGGATTGCTTTCTTCTGTTATAATGAGAAAACTTATTGATTTTTGAGGTCAAAAGATCAACAGTCAAAGTTGCTGTGACTGAAGTTATAAAAATTTCTTTTTTGTATAATAACATTAATTCTACATTATAGACCTGGACCAAACTTTGTAGATGGCTTGCAGTTAGAGTAAGGAAATATCCTATTGATTCTGGCTTAAATGTCAAAGGTCAGGGTCACTGTGACTGAAAGAAGAATGAGTTTTGCAGTGTAACTTTTATTCTAGGTTAAGTTCCTTGACCACATCTTGTGGATGGCTTGCACTTTGGGTACTAAAGAAATCTGTTTATTCTGGTGTCTAAATGTCAGAGGTCATGGTTATGGGAGGTTTAGTAAGAAAATAATGGTTTCTGCACAACAGGTTTAGTTCAAGACTGCATACCTTTACCAGTAATCTCTCAAGTCAACCATGCCATAATAGTGCCTACATGGAGGACTACTACATATTGGGTTGGCATGTAATATACTGTTAATGGTTCTCTTGCAGTACTTTAAAGCCGCATTGGAATATCTTCCAGTTTAAGAATCATTCATTTATAACGTGTTCCTGTGAATAGCATTACAAAAAGGGGATTCCATACACATGTGTACATTATATATTATATATTATTTATTCCATAAATTACTAAACAGAAGCTTGTAGCAAAATTTTGCCATCTCTGCTTGTTTCCTAATCTCACTCCAACATTGCATTGCTTTGACGCCAGTAGGATTATTAAACACTGCATACGTGTTAAAAACAATGCTCCAGCTTAATATAGTTGTAGTTTCCTTCCCTCTGTCACTAATTCCTTGTGGCCCTCATCTTATAAAAGCCCTCTCTGCTGCCTCTTCTTTAAAATCACCACAGTGACTTCAGTTAATCTGTATTATTTTCTATTACAATAACCTATTTATTTTTACAATAATGACACCAGATTAAAGGTGATTTGTTAGTATTTGGATTAAAATACAAAATATTCCAAACTTTTCCAAAAGCATATTAAAGCATTTTGCCATTGGTTGCAAAAGAGTTGCCTTGGTTGTAGATAAGTGCTGCTATGGTGAAATGTGTCTTTCGAATTACACACTCCATTTAAGAAGTTCCTACCTGGAGCAGTGCTTACAAACAGCAGGGAATTTGACAGTTTTATAATTAACATTGGTGTGCCCTATATTTTACTTAAAATAACCTATTAATGTATTTTTTTTATTCTTGTATAGAAAAAAAATCAAAAAAAAATCAATCATTGCTTTGCCTGTAAATAATCAGACATAGCTAGGTGTCACTTTTTCAGCATTGAATGCAGCAGCAGCAGCATCCTATTCTCTTTTAACATTCTGTTGTTAAGGTTTTGGAGTTCAGATACTGTGGAGGTGTATGACAGCATGGATCGCAGGTGAGAGGCAAAGCCCTGAATTCGTGAACTTTTAAAAAAGAATCTCAAGCTCAAGATTAAATTTTAAAAACTTTGATAATGAAGCTACAGTCACAGAACTTAGATTTTTCTTAAGATGGGGTCCCCTACATTACTGATGAATTTCAATGATGTAGGTAAATCCTGAGTGGCCAAGTGAGCCTAGCATCCATCAACAATTGCTATTTAAACTTCTTTTGACAAATGTTGCATCAGTTTTAATAAACTTGGCACTGTCATCCTACATGAAGGATTTTAAAGTTTTGTACAAATCTGTCATCAAATGTTGCTGTTATTACTGAAAATAGTAAAAATTCCTTGCACTACTTTCTTCAGAATTTGATAACATTTGACAGAAAGCATTTTAGTAGGAGTACCTTTCAGTTTTGCACAAAATAATATTGACCTGTCTTCAAGTAAATCTGCCATTGCTGTACGATTAGCAACAGAATAGGCTGCTAGACTTTAATGGCAAGTATGGGCACTGTTAAAGTTCATTCTGGTAAGCTGATAGAGTAATTCATGCAAGCAGTTTAATTTGTACCTTTTGTGAAATTCCAGGCTCATCCCCAGTTGCAAATTCTACTCTCTTCTAAATATCAAAATCTCCATGAATATGCTTTTTAGACCAATTATCTGTATCATAAATTATCAGTAAAATAATTCTGAAGTTGATGACAAAGCATGTCCAAGATATGTTGAGCAATATTTGATGAGTGTGATTAGAGTTTGGTTGTAAATAGTTTAATAATACACCATTACAATTCTGTCCTGGAGAAGTTTTTATAAGATTCCTTGAATCATTGTCATTGTCTTAGCAACTAGTGCCATTATGTGGAAAGAACTAAAAGTATATATATTGACACAATTTAACATATGACCTGTGTGATAAATCTCCGGATCTATTATTATCTCAGTTTTGGCCTGGTGTTAGGATAATGAGACCGGGTGAGACATCATGCTTCATCAGCGGCTTATATCCTAGTGCTGGACATCACTATAAACTGCCACACTGCAGACATCTTAGCGATATGACTGAAAATTTGATAAAGCTATGTTAAAAATCCTACCAGTGCTTTAAAGTAATGGAAATTGATTGCATGGTTGTAGTCAAACTAAATACATATGCATGTGTAGCATGGTACTTTTGTGCATGTTTATGTTGACACCATATTCATTGTTGTAGCATGGTACTGAACTGCATGTATATGTTGACACCATATTGATCATTGTAGTATGGTACTGAACTGCATGTATATGTTGACAGCATTCATACTGATGTCATGAAGTTTCTAGTTTTATATGAAGGTAATTGATGTATAGTATTGAACAACAAAACAGTTTTGACTATTGCTTATTAGGTCTGCTGGTCATAGACCAGAAGAACTTATGGGATGGCTCATCATCTGTTTATCGATCCATTAGCACAAACTTGTTATTTTGCTGTTTCTCCTAAACTTCATTGAGGATTGTTAGGAAACTTTAGACACATATTCATCCTGTGGCCTAGTTGGCCCTAAGTGAAACGGTTCTGATCGGGCATGAACTATATGGTCACAGTGGCTATCTTGAAAATCTTCTGACATCTGCTGCTCTAGAAAGGATGGTTCTAACAAGATGAGATTTTCACTGTAGAACGTCTTTGATATCTAGTTTATTCTAAATGATCTTCATGCTGCATGGACATCCAATATGGTTATCGCAGTGGACATCTTGTAAATCATCTTAATACTGCTTATCCAGGATGGATGGTCATATTGACATTGAGTCTTCACAAGAAGATTTACTTATTATGATGTCTAGTTGGTTGTAAATGAAAACTATTACACTGCTTGTCTTAAAAAGAAGGTCTTATTGACATGGGGCTTTCATCAGAAGACTTAAAGTGTCTTGTTGAAAATGATACTGATTGGGTGCCCAGTATGGTCACCATCTGGTAAGAGATTTTTCATTGCTTATATTTCCTCAACCATTTCATGGATTTTCTTCATACTTGGAAGGAAACGTTATGAAGCTAAGACAATTTCGTTCTGTGACATGTATTCTTGTCCATTTCCTATTCAGCTCAAGGGTCACAGTAATGGGAAATTTGCATTACGGTTTTGTTTAAAGTTTCTATTTTTGCCTTCTTTCCCAAAGCCTTGATGGATTTGGTTCTCATATTCAGTGGCTCATTATGAAGCTGGGGTTGAGTTATGTAGCATTCTAGCCCATTCTGCTTTGATCTTGGGCCTGACATGCAGAAAGCCTCACAATGGGTATAAACTGTGCAAACTGCCTATTTTGTTTCACAGTCATTAGACATGTATAGTAGAGGGTCAAAGGAACATTATTTAGGAAGAGTAAAATTTCAGAGTAACAATTGTTTCAGATTGAAATATCTAAGCTGATTATGTTATATTTTTGCAGTATACATGAAATTGCATAGATGTATTTCATATTATAAACAGGAATTATTGTCATGTTAGAAAATGATTTAAATGCATTTAAATGAAGAATAATATACCACACACACACACACACACACACACACACACACACTATAAAGTGCCAATATAATATATCTGAATATTTTCTTACCACATTAACTGTGTTGAAATATATACATTTTGGGGTGGAGGACTGAATCATAATGACTGTCTATTATTTAAATGCAGGTTAAGATCCAGGGTCAGAATGAAGAGATGTTGGCTTCAGCTTGTGAACTCTTCCTTGGAAAGAGTGAAAGCGAGGTCCGTAAAGTGGCACAAGAGACCCTAGAGGGTCACCAGAGAGCCATCATGGGTAACATGACAGTGGAGGTAATTGTGACACATATTTTTATTAATTTATTAGTTTTAATGCTGTTCAACTGATTGATCTGTCAAGCATATGTCTCTTCAGATGAAATGATCTGTTAATAGGTTATGGTTTCAGTGATTGATTTTGGCTTGATTTTGGCTTCAGTTTAGTTTTTTTTATCATCCTTGTTGTTTCCAAATTAAGATAGTTTGAAAATAGCTCCTTCTGTGTCAAGACATCATTTAAGCAAATTAATCCATCCTTAATTGATTAGCAGATACCCTGAACAGTGGTATAGCAGGCACTAAAAAATTTGCTAAATAATGGTGTCTTGAGATGGAAATGAAGGTTAAAGACTAAGTTTTATCATGTTTTCTTTCAACCATTATTGCATATATTATTATGATTTTGGTCATGGAGTCTATAGTAGCAAATAATTATATCCAGAATCGTGTTATGCCGAGGCATGTTATTATGGGGTGGAACTGTAATTCACTATATTTATTATATCCAGAATCATGTTATGATGAGGCATGTTATTATGAGGTAGAACTGTAATTCACTATCTTTATTAGCCTCTTATAACCTTGTCAGGTGTGAAGATCTGCAGAAGGACATGAACTGAATTCTGAACCTAAGAGGAAGAAATTAGTCAAGAATGGTTACCCCCCCCCATATTGTTTGACAGCTTCTATGGAGCACTTCAGTCAGTACAGAAACATTACAATAAAAATGCTTATGAAAGATTATTCCTTAGATATTGTTCTTAAAACATTGTATGATTGTATTTTTTGTTGTTTTTTCTAAAATCAGTTTTCATTTAAGAAATGAGAGAAAAGACTTGAAGCATTTGTAATAAAGGTTAATTGCATTTAGAGGGATATGGGTGTCTGTGTTTTCTTAAGATCATAAAAAATGAATATTAATAGTATTGCAAGTTATGCCCCTTTCATCCTGTTCAATCTAGTATTACCTGAAACATCCAAATTGTCTGTATTTTAAGTATTTTGATTGCAAGGGTGGGGTGTGGGGGCAGCAAGAAGGCCTCAAAGGTTCATTTAAATATTTCTAGGAGTTCCTTTTTTGGCCACCAAGAAGGTCTCGAAAGTTTATTTAAATATTTCATGGAGTCCCTTTTTGGCCAGCAAGAAGGCCTTGTGGGTTTTATTTAAATATCTCCTGAAGTTCCTTTTTTGGGCAGCAAAAAGGCCTTGCATTTTTATTCAAGAAGGCCTTGAAGGCTCATTTAAATATTTCCTAGATTTCTTGGCACAATGCTGCAAATGATGGAAGAGGTGATTTAGCATAGTATCATTAACTGCTTTATTTTCTCTGTACTGAAAGTTAAAAGTATAGATTAATGATGCAGAGTTTATGCTCCTCATTTTTTACCATATGCCATGTGTTAAACTTGCAGAGATTTTAGACTGGGCAGCTGATAAGGAGGCTTTGGTGCTATCAAGAGAGGGACAGCATTGGGTGAGTGAATAATGAAATCTGAAGTCTAGTAATTTTGTACAACAATCACTGTTTCAGGAAATCTACAAAGACAGAAAGAAGTTTTCTAAACAGGTGTTTGATGTTGCTTCCTCTGATCTGGTGAACATGGGGATTGCAGTTGTCAGCTACACATTGAAGGATATCCGGGATGATGAGGTATATATTAGCCATAGAATAGGGATTCATTTAACCAATATATTTTTGTCATAGAATATGGATTCATTTAACTGATATATATAAGCCATAGAATATGGATTCATTAACCGATATGGATTCATTTAACTGATAGATATTAGCCATAGAATATGGATTCATTTAAATGATATATATTAGCCATAGAATATGGATTCATTTAATTGATGTGAAAATGTTTTATTGTGTTTCAGCTTGAAAAATGCAATTTCTTTTTTAGGAACATCTTTGTGATCAATGCATTGTATTGCAGTAAATGATAGTGAAGATCTTTCGTAAAACATCAAAAGGAACATCTTTTTTAAGTTATCATCATGGAACATCTTTTGTAAATCATCATCGAAAGGAACATCTTTTGTAAATCATCATCAACTAACATCATTTGTAAATCATCTGATAAAAGAGCATATTTTGTTAATCATTTAATAAAAGAACATCTTTTGTAAATCATCTAAAGAAACGTCTTTTTTAAGTTATCATCAAGGAACATCTTTTGTGAATCATCATTGAAAGGAATGCCTTTTATAAATCATCATCTAAAGGAACATCTTTTATAAATCATCATCTAAAGGAACATCTTTTATAAATTGCAATCAAGGAACATCTTTTGCCCGTGCAGCATTATGTTTTTAATCATCATCTTGAGGAAGATCTTGATGCCATAAACAATAAGTTTTTGAGCATCATAACATTGTTGCAAATAGAAATGAAGTTGGCATATTCCTAAATTAAAGTTAAGGATTATGGTTATCTCTACAGATTTGAAATATCTGTATATTAAAAACAATTATGTGATTTACAATATAAAAAATACAGATATTATTTACATGCTTATTATCAACCATCTGGATTCTTTGTTATCTGGATTTTAACAAGTTAAGTAATTTCACATTTCCAAATCAAAACTTCATCAGGGAAATGATGAACAGAGTTAATGACTCCAGCATGTTTGAACTGATGAAGCTTAGTAGAGCCAATTAAATTTCCAAACACTGCAGACTGTAGGCAAATAATTCTTTGTCACATCTGTAGATGTAGCATAGAGCATATTTATCTCCCCTTATTCAAACCAAATAAAAGCATAGCAAAGCTAATGTTTTCTGTTGGTGTTGATAATGTGAAGTCAGTGTTAAAGATTTTCTGCAAGACCTAACTCTCAAAAAATTGTGAAACCATGTTTTTTTTCTCCATTCATGAGGTTTTGTCTACACATCCAAGATGACATTCAAAAACCCTTGTAATGTAAGAAGTTGATGAAATTACTTCTCTCATGTCAGATTTATTTTCTGAATAAGATAGAATAAGGATTTTACATTTGTTTCACAGGGATTGATATCTTTAAGTAGTTTTTTTCTTTTTCAAATTATTTGATAGATTTGATTTTTGTGGCATGGCCCAGCATACTTTCTGCATCATGTAGTTGTAGTGCAAGCATCCATCAACAGTCATATTTCCTTGCAATAAACTTTCTGTCGTGTGCTCAAGTAACTCATGAAAATATGTGCTTAATCTGAAATGAGATGTACCATGAAATCTTCTGTTTCAGATCTTGCTCTTGTTTACCTTGTACACTTTTTGTTATCTACCAGCATTTATTATAATAAATACCTTTGTTTTCTTAATTTCATTTTTGTTCGAGACTAACAAATCATTAATTACATGAGAAAAATTGTGTATTTCCATAAATTTAGTCACATTTTTCAGCCTTAAAATAAAATAGATCTTCCTTTCATTAACCTAAAAAATATGTTTTACAAACAACAGTCAAACACTTTAACTTGCAACTTGGGAAACTATCATAAACTTTGATTGTTCTCATTGTCAGATATTTTGTTTTCCAATAGATATTCACTGTCATCTAGCAGTTATATCACCTTTTGCAACTTCTGACATTACTAGTGCCAACATAAACCTGGGTCTACATCCACTAATGATAAGTTGTAGGCATAATTGTTCAAATTTTTACTCATGAAAAAGTATGCCAGGAGGGCACACAGGGTCAAGATTTGGGGGACATGGGGCAAAAATTGCTCACGCTCAATGTGCAACACTGCAGTGCTACATAAGCCAGCTTAGTGATGCAGTCAACTGTCGAGTTATGTGAACAGGCCCCTTTTTTTAATTTTCACACCATTATTTAAAAAAGATGCAAAGTCTTTTCCTGGACCATTTTTTGCCTTCTGTTCAAGGCAAATTAATCAAGCTTCTTTTTCAGAGGGAAGTATGAGTGATTTTATCCTTCGATGTTTTTCTACATTCTGTGTTTGTAAATATTGATTATTATTGGGCTGCCCCATGCATGTAGGTTCTTACTGATGATTTTTAGCTTACCTGGCTACAAGAGCAAGTGAGCTTATGGTATGACAGTGTATCCATCAATGGTCATTGATAATGCATATATCAACAGTTGCTTTTTTCAACTTCTTCTCAAAAACCACTGAACCAATTTCAACAAAACCAGGTGGAGAGCATCTTGGCATAAATTTAATGTATTTCATTCCAACCAAACTTAGCAGAGAGCATCTTGGCATAAAGACGTGATGTTTGTACTTAGCCGAGATCATGGGTCCCAAAAGTGTTACATATATGCCAGAAATTGAATATATGCAGACAACTTTTTTATTTGGCATTGGTTGCATATCTTTGAGCTTATATTTAATGAATATTATATAAAACTGAAATCAGAGGTTCATATTTTGACTTAAACATGACGAGAAAAACAATGCTTTGAAAATGTAACACTTATAACTTGGTGTCTTCTTTTTGCACAAATTACAAGTGGATATAGGCACAAACAAGCATAATAATAGAGTATTTCATTTCACTGCATTTTTACCTGATGCTTTCTGTGAAACTTGACATAAAGGAGTAACTTGACATATAACAAAAATACATAATTGGACACAGTTACCTGTGGAACATAAAAGAGATAAACTTTTTCCTACTTTCAAATTCAGAAAAGATTTTATTATTTAATCTGATCTGTGCTATTTGCCAGTATTCAGTGGTCAGGTATACACATTTGAAAAACAACATTATATATTAATTAACCATATTTCATTTAAAAATTGCATTTGTTACACATATAAGTTGGACACCAAATCCCAACTAAGATGGCAAATGATCTATAAATATTCAAATAAATTAAAACATTACATGTGATGTTGGAAAATCTATAACTTCATATAAAATGTAAATAGAAGCAAAATAAATAAATGGGTGGAGAGAAAATATATAATTATGTCAAACTGTTCTGCATATAACTTGAGATAACAGAGAGATAATGAACTTTCATGTCTTAGTTGTTAGCATTACCGAAAACGATGTCCAGAAGATATAGTCAAGGCAGCCTAATACTTGCTGTACGTGGACAAATTTTATTGCATGAAGTACAAGTACAAAAGCCATTACTAAATCCAAAGTTAAATGCAGCTCTTATAATGCAAAAACAGTAATATGGTATGTTGGTCAAGAAATATGGTCGGCCATGTAACCGCCATTTTTACAGTTTCAACCAAGCCTCATAAATCTACAGTGCAAGACATCCCTTCTTAAGAAACACCAGTTCCAACATTGAAAGTACTACAACCAAGGATCTAATTTAACTTTGTTACGTTTGATTCAGACAAAACTTTGCTACCTGAACAAAATTGGCACTTCTCTGATCATAGTCACATTTGGTTCCACATATAACAACTTTGGAATCCATGGACATGAACAAAATGGGCAAGTGCTAGTAGTCAAATGGCAATATCTGCGCATGTTTTAATGATGTAAGGTAGTTTCATGTGCTCCAGTCATGATGTTTAGAGAACTTTTTTTGGAGCGCTACAATAAAAGGTCCCCATGTGATTGAAATTGAAATTAAGACTTGTAGTTTCAAAACATGAACTTTTATTATGGATTGAATCTGTGTAATAAAAAGGTTTTAGCATGTTTTATTATCTGTGGGTTATTATTTTAATCTTTGTGTCTTTGTTGTAATTATACATGAAAATAAATAGTAAATGGTTTGGTGGACACGAGTTATATGCATGACTAATATTTCTGGGTTTTAAAGTTTGCAAACTTTTAAAGATATTTTTTTCTGACCTTTTTATTATGTTATTTTGTTTTCAATAAGTTCATAATTATTTTGCTGCTCTTAACTTTGCAAAAATTACATAGGGCTGCGTCAGGGAAAGTGATGTTGATGTAACAGAGTGGCGGTATAGAAATAGCCCACATTTTCTAATTATTTTGCTTTCATCAATGGATGCAGAAATTATGACAGCTGATTGTGCATACTGGTGGTATTTTAATTATTATTGCATTTATATATCTACATCTGGCTGCTCAAAGATAAACTTTTATCATAATTTTATCACTCTGAAGTCAGTAGCAGAGGTACCCATGATCTCAGCCAAGCATTTATATTAAAATAATTTTTTTGATTTTGCAGAAATTATGCCGATTCATTATTCAATATTGTATTGTACATGTATTAATAAAATAAGACAAAACCTTTGGATGCCTTTTTAAAAACTGATAACATAAGCTGACAAAATTTCACAAAAAGCATCCTGTCATAAGGCCGTATGGGTTTGTACAAATGATGCCATCCAGTATAGCTGCCATTATGAAAGAAATTAAAGAACTTAAATATCAGGAACCATTATAATGGGTACTTTACAGCCAGATAAGTGGTCTAAGGGTTACTTTGCCATTTGGCTGTTGGGTACTTTACAGCCAGATAAGTGGTTTAAGGCATACTTTGGCTATTTGGCTGTTGGGTACATAACAGCCAGATAAGTGATCTAAGGCTCACTTTGGCCATTTGGCTGTTGGGTACATAACAGCCAGATAAGTGATCTAAGGTATACCTTGGCCATTTGGCTGTTGGGTACTTTACAGCCAGATAAGTGGTCTAAGGGTTACTTTGCCATTTGGCTGTTGGGTACTTTACAGCCAGATAAGTGGTTTAAGGCATACTTTGGCTATTTGGCTGTTGGGTACATAACAGCCAGATAAGTGATCTAAGGCTCACTTTGGCCATTTGGCTGTTGGGTACATAACAGCCAGATAAGTGATCTAAGGTATACCTTGGCCATTTGGCTGTTGGGTACTTTACAGCCAGATAAGTGGTCTAAGGGTTACTTTGCCATTTGGCTGTTGGGTACTTTACAGCCAGATAAGTGGTTTAAGGCATACTTTGGCTATTTGGCTGTTGGGTACATAACAGCCAGATAAGTGATCTAAGGCTCACTTTGGCCATTTGGCTGTTGGGTACATAACAGCCAGATAAGTGATCTTAGGCTCACTTTGGCCATTTGGCTGTTGGGTACATAACAGCCAGATAAGTGATTTAAGGTATACTTTGGCCATTTGATTGTTGGGTACTTTACAGCCAGATAAGTGGTCTAAGGCATACTTTGGCCATGTGGCTGTTGGGTACTTTACAGCCAGATAAGTGATCTAAGGCTCACTTTGGCCATTTGGCTGTTGGGTACATAACAGCCAGATAAATGATCTAAGGTATACTTGGCCATGTGGCTGTTGGGTACTTCACAGCCAGATAAGTGATCTAAGGTATACTTTGGCCATTTGGCTCTTGGGTACTTTACAGCCAGATAAGTGGTTTAAGGCATACTTTGCCCATTTGGCTGTTGGGTACTTTACAACCAGATAAATAGTCTAAGGCATGCTTTGGCCATTTGGCTGTTGGGTACTTTACAGCCAGACAAGTGATCTAAGGCATACTTTGGCCATTTGGCTGTTGGGTACTTTACAGCCAG